>JAWWEP010050101.1:0-11175 GCA_035582995.1 Sycophila quercilanae | reverse complement strand
TGGGTACCTCCCGCAATCTCCAATACGGTCTGACACTCGATCTGCCGCTCGACAATCGCAATCGCAATTACAACTGCGCTCATCGCATCTCTTCGAGCCGAGCGACCGAGTCAGTGTCATTTAGCCGCAATTATCCGTCGGTGGCGCGTCGCTATTATTAAACCGATGTACGCGCCGCGACGCGCATCCCCGAGATATAGGCGCAGCCGCCTCGAGGGTATCGCGCCCGTCGAGTGCGTTTACTTTAGCCCATATGCGCAGGTGTGTTTACCCTGCACGACGGAAGCGCCTCCACCCACGAGGCGACGAAGGCATTTGTCGCGATTGCGCGACTGATTTTCTTCGTGGCGATTTTACTGAGAGAGATATCGGGTAGCTCGCTGCTCGGCTAATTTTAAACGATCACTGCGATGATGAATTTGAATTGTGTCAGTGTGTATTCGAGAAATGTAACTTTCGTAGCAGTCGGTGGGAGTGTGCTTAGTGGACGGGGCGAGTCACGCTTTACGAATTACCTTCACTTCTGACAAAAATTGTACACTGTTGTATCGTGGGATCGAATGCCTGATTATTCACACGGATTGGTGGTTATTGCGACTTTCCAGCATAATTTTTTTTTTTTTTTTTTTTTTACGGAACGAGTGACTTGATTCCTGATTAACTAAAAATGGCAATTAGAAGGAGAGGAAAGGTGACTAAAAAGGATTGCAGAAAGTGGGAAATCGAGTATTTTATGTACTAGTATTTTAATTTATTACACGATGTGAAAGAGTGAGAGATCACTTATTTCCTATGGATTGTCTTTGAAATTTGAACTTTAGATTGCAAAGAAAATACTAAGGGTGCAAAATGATATTTTGATTCGAAATAAGGGACCCATTATTGGGCTTACCTTGAATTTTGTAATAGCAAATGTATATCAAAAGATATTTTTAAAATTGTCTAGGAAAATATGTATTTGGAAACTTCTGTCACTTGGAAAATAATATTCGTGCAGACACGCATGATTAATAAAATTAAAGTAGAACATAAACACTCTAATTTGAGACACTTTAAATTAGAAACCCGTTACTACTTCAAAAGTAATTACAACAATTATTTTTTACAACATTTCTTCAGTAATAATTTTATTTAAATTGCGAACCGATAAAGATTTACTATTTTTAATTCAATGAGTAACAAATTTTGTATATTCTAGGTTTACATGACTTTTTTTCCGAATACTTTTACTTTTTGTATGTTTCAGTAAATGTTTCCAGGTATTCGTTATGTTAGTCTAAAAAATCATTATGCAGAGAATTACTAAAATCTAGTTGTGTCTCATTGTGTTCTTATATTCAACGTAGTTTCTAAAGGCTAATGAAGAAAGAGGGGTTATATAAAAATATTTCTCACCATTAAAATATAATTTTTTGTTGTTCAAACTATTATTATTTTAAATTAAAAACTATAGTTTTAATGCTCCAAAAATACTTGCAACATAAATAAGACAAAATAAAGTGGAAAATGTATTGTTTGTTTGTTCGACAAATTTGACAAGGCAATACGAAAATCAAATCCACATATCCCGCAAATAATTTAAAAACTCAAAAAAATATACAACCAGGAACATACGTGCTACGATACGTATACAACAATACCTAGTGAAAACTAACGACAACCGCCAATCAATTAACTCGCAATTAACCGACAAAATTATTAAAAAGCAAAAAACTAATTGCATCAATCGCGCGATCAAGTTACGAAAAAAAAAACCGACTTGTCAATTAGCCGTAAAGATCGTTGGCCAGGATGCTGCGAAAAAAACCGCAGCGCGCAGTCGTGTATCGTCAATTAAACCGCGCTCGTCTAGGTGTATTTTTTCGACGACTTCCCGACCGACGGCCTCGCACACCTTGAAAAGGGAGTCGAATCGCGCTCACGGCGTTTACGTAACGCCAGAGAAACATCATCGCCTAGTGACTAGCCGCGGGTGCGTTAACCTCCCGGCAGCGCAGCTTTCTCCTCGCCGCGGAGCGGAGGCGAAGCTTTTATTCGGCGCGTGCGCGAGCGACGCCTCGTCGCCGGAGGCTGTTTTTTTTTCGGGGCCCTCTTTTTCGCTGAATGAGTTGTGAAACGGGGAAAAAATCGAGGACGTTCATAGCCGACGAGGGTTTGCCGATGGATTTCCGATTGTGTCATTATGGTTTCTATTCTTTATTTTAATGATCTTTTTGGCAATGTGGCTGTTGAACAAGCTTTGCTGGGATAGCAGATTAGCCGCTGATTTTCAATGTCGGTTTAAATATCAGGAAATGTCGAAAGTTAACGAGTCAATTTTCGCGGTTAAGTAGAACAAAGAGCAATTTCACTGTTGGTTGAAGGAAGGTGTTATTTTGTTATTCTACTTTAGCTGCCTTTCTCAATAAAAAAAGTACCTTCTTAAAGAGAAAAAAAAATTAAATTATCACTTTCTTTCAACCGAAAGAGAAATAACTCTTACTTTTTTTCAGCCGTTGAACTATGCTCAACTAGCAGTTAAACGAAAAAGTAGATAAATTGATAAACGATCAATACAATTGTTAAAATACAATTCAAATGCAAGATTGTATGATGACCAAAATTGAATATAATATAATTTCACAATTATATACCATGAGTTTTTCTTATATAAAAGCTAAAAATAACAAAGTTTAAAAAGAATTTATTAAACACACATTCGTGTTATCAGATTCACAAGGAAGATTGTGATTACCACACCAGAGATTAAATGAACAGATGGTCCCCTAAACTCTTGTGGTAAAAAACGCTGGGCTGCGGTAACTCAAAGCGCCACTTGAACCTCCAAGAGTGGTGTACGCAGACAAACATATGTTTACTGCAAAAAAAAGATTTGACGAATTACACGTTGACTTAACTATGCAATTATCACAACCGCAAAATTGTTTTTCTTTTAAAGTCGAGGGATTTATATCTTTTGATCGAAAGTAAATGAAGCTTAGTAATATTTTACAAGATAAGGATTTCATTCATTACTTTACAAGATAAGATTTCATTACATTTACAAGATAAGGATTTCATTCAAATAATAAAAAATGAAGATAAAATTGTAAAAATTAAGAAGCATATCACTTAAAAATCTAACTTATAATGTTTCAAAGTAATTTATACTTAATTACTTCAATGTAAATTCACTTCAAACGTTACATTCAGAGAGCTTGATCATGCAGTGCACTCGAATTCAACGAATTACTGCAGCTCTAAAATCACAACAGCCTAAATACATTGGTCACCCGGAACAATCGTAACCGTCCCCGTCAAACGGAGCAGTTAACTTCATCATTACCACTGACATATCTCACTGAGCAGGCAAACGATAATCCTAAAAAGCCCCATCATCATACCTAAACCACCCCCTCCCACCACCCCGTCAAATTATCAAATAGCCTCGCAGCTAATCAGTCTCACGCTGCACCCCATCGTAAAATCCCATCGCTCGCCGCTATATGGAGGTGCACGCATCGGTGTCAACGTCCTAAAAGTCCGAAAACGGCGCGCCTGCGCGCAGCCCTCCTCGAGCCGCTGCGTGTGCCGGGTGCGTGCGATTGGGCGGAAGAGGAAGAGAGAAGGACGAGGCGGAAGCGCCGGGGCAGCCTGCGCGCGCAGTGGGGGCAAGGGGGCGCCCTTGCCCTTGGCATTGCCGCTCGATACGAATATACGAATGCGAGGGCTGTCCAAAATCCAGCGGCGGCTGCCGCTCTGCCGCTGCGGCGGCGGTTGGCGGCAGCGGCGGCGGGGGCGCCCCCCGAGCCAAGCCGGCATCGGCAGCCCAAGCCCAGACCCAATTTGACGTTCGTTGACTCCCGTCCCGACGCAGCGGCGTCCCGCGATAAAAACTGCCGCGAGTGACACGCGCGGCCTTTTTTTTATCGTCCTCTGGGGCAGGGGCCGCCTCGCGCCTCCATGTGTTCGCTGGGCCAGCTCGAGGGCCGATTGCTTAGCTGCCGCTTGGATGTAGCCCGGGGGGGATTGTCTTTACGCAAGCTGCTGGACTCTTACGAAGGTACGTCGGGGGTTGTTGACCTCCGCTGGAGAAACCCTTTTTTTTTGAAAGCTCAAGTTCTTTCTCTCGTTTTTATTTTATTCTGGAGATTTTTGCGTTTTGTGAGATCCCTAGTCATACTATTATTGTTGTTGTTGTTGTTCTTGTTATTATTGTTATTTTGTATTTTGTAAGATCCCCAGTCCCATATTATTATTGTTATTATTATTACAATTACAGTATATTTATTTATTTATTTATTTATTGAAACAATTAGAAGGGCTAAAAACCTTTACAAAATAAGAATAGAAAAATTAAAACTAAATTAAATAAGAGAGCTGAAAATTTATAAGTGAGGGGACACAGTGCAATTCTAAAACTAAATCTGAAACTAAATCAAATAATAAGGGAATTAAAATTTAGTAGTGTGGGAGCGCACGGCATTCTTGAAGGCTCCTATAGTATCGATACTGCGGTAATTTCAGCATAATTTATTAAAATTGTTAAAATCTTTTAAAAGTGTAATAAATTTTTCTTGTCATTTTTAAAGTGATAATATAAACTTGTACTTATATAACTATCGCATGCAAGAAAAAAGATAGTTTTAACGAGCAACATTAATAATTTGATCTATACCGAATCTAAAATGAATCTCGACAAGTAGTTGTTATATCAATAATTTAAACGTGCTATATCATTATTCTATTGGTATTTTAACTAACACAAATTAAATAGCTGTTATTAATACACTCCTATTTGACAATCGAAATTTCCATGCCTCTTTTTTCTTAACATTTCTATTAGCCAATCTGTCAATTTACATAAATATACCTGTCTGTTAATAACTGCAATATAACTGTCTGTTAATCCACTACACACCTTTGCTATTTGCATAAATAATATAAAGCTAAAAATGCTGTACCCTCAAATTATTTATCTCACTGATCATTATAATGACTATAGCTATCCTAACGAAATAAATATTACCCAACAAAATTAATCTCCCGCATATGTAGCTCCTTTGTAAAACTACGAACTTCCAGCCCAACAACCTTCACCTCACGGAAATTGCGCGAAAACTCGGTCCGCTGGAGGGCCCCCGAGCTCTTCCGGCGTCCTTCGCGCGCATACCCGTCGGCACTCCTCGCGTCCTTGCCCTTGCGGTGCCAACTACGTCGTTCCGTCGGTCCAACCTTGTCCCTCGCGCCGCTGCTCCTCTCGACTTAACTCCCGATGTGTATACGGCCCACGTGCCGACCACGTGGAATGTAACGGCTCGTCGTGTGCGCAGGTGCTGGCCGCCCTTAGACCCTCGGCGCTGCCGAAGAAATCCGCCCATCCCCCCCTCCCATAGGACGTCTCTCGGGGTGAATGCACTCGGGCTCCTCTCGAATTTATTCGCTAGGCGTGGCCTAATTGACCGAGCGGCTCCGCACGCTCGGCTCCTTTTTTTTCGGGAGCGCCTGCGTGTAGGGCACATTGTGTAAGCGAACACCGCCGCGTCGCGTAATTCCTACGGCTGCTTGCGTATACGTAACCCGCGCGGCGACTCCGTTCCATACCGTTGGCATATCGAGGCGCTCCGCTGATTTCGGCTGCAACTCGTGAATGGAGTGTTTTTACGCGTGTTTCAAGTGGTCTGCCAGGACGAAGGAGAGTGATTTTTTTTTTCGTCACCCGTTGGTGCTTGTGAATCTTTTCAGTTTTTTTTTCTTTTCTTGTATGCTGGGCTCGAGTTTGAGATGAGGTTACGCGTGCGAGAAGGAACGGCGATTGGGACATTGATGGTTGCTTATAGTGCTCGGAAGATGCAGTTTCTGATTGGGACGTGGATGTAGTTACTTAAATGAATCACAAAATGCAATTTTTGACGGAGAATTTGTAAGGAATTTTAAGGAAGGGAAACGTCAAGAAAGGTAAAATCACATTTTCTATTCGTTTAAATGTTATAGTAAAATATTTTTATTGTAATTTATACAAGATAGTATTTTTATTCAAACTGGTACTGTCAGTTTTTATAAATTAGTTATTAATGGGCAAAGATTTGTGCATGACAAATATAAACAAAAAAACTATATCTTATCATAGAAAATATAGAAAACAAGCGATTAAGGGCGAGGACAAAAATAGCCACTCTCTTCCCCCAGGAATCGGAAAAATCAATACCTGTATTACTACAGATAACATTTTTTTAAGATTAAAATAAAATGATTACAACACGTAATTGCAAAAAATCTCACAAAACAAAATTTCCTTCTAAGAAAATCAATTTTTTCTTAAACAACAATATCTCTAATGGGAAGCTAAAAAATCAAGAAGTCACACAATAGAAATAAAATTCCTTTACTATTTTTAATAAATTAATAGGCGTCCAACAAAGAGCATCTAAAAAAAATAATAATCAAAGATCAAAAACGACAAAAAAAAAAAAGAAGAAAATATCGCGTTTTCCAGCGGAAGTTTAGTATCGAACCAGCAGCTTATCCTTCGCTATCGAGGAAACTCCTTCGTGTCTGTTCGAGGCGGTCATCGCCCCCTCGCGGTGCACTTTTCCCCGCACACAAAGCCCCGGCGCTTCCCGCGGCTTTTCCACCACCCAGCCCGAGGGGGATCGGGACGTCGCTCCCGGCAGCTTTCCCTCTTTTTTCCGCGCCCCCGACCCATTCCGAAGGGTGGCCCCTTTTTTTCCGAGGGTTCCCTGATCCCCGGCCCATTTTTCCTTACGACGCTCCTTTCTTCGAAGCGCGCCTTTGAGGCGTCATCGTGGCTCTCGAACCGCCGGAGGATATAAGGAAAATCGTCGCCGGAAAACTCGATGTTCGCGCTGGGAGCGCCTGTATGACAAAGATCTTTGTGTCGCGGAGGTACGCGCTTGATATATTTATTTTCTATGCGTCATTAATTTTACGGCGTAAGCGATGAGCATAATTATTTTCGGAAGGTTCCTTTGTAATCGGAGCAGTGAATGGCGAGCGATGAATCGCGGCAGAGTCACGCAAGACTCGGGATTAAGAGGTACACAATGTTTGTGATACTCGATTGCTCAAAAGCAATTCATTCGCTGTATTACTTTTGAAAAACATTTGAAAACACCGCTCGATTGTGAAATGAGCCGATTCTACGTGAATTTCAAAGTATCGTTTTACGTAAGAAACAGAAGTGTTTTCAAGTTCACGCTGATGATGTTTCATCAGAGAACGAACTCGCGGCATTGATCTCTAAAAATAAAACGGATTATTATTGCTTTCCTGAAATCCGTGGGCAATGTAAACCTTGACAGTCAAAAAAAAAAAAAAAAGAAAATCTGTTGCTCATCATCTGAAAGCTTTTACCTCGGCAATCCGGAGCGAAACCCTGCGGCCCTATTGAGAAATCGAGCGACAAATCAATACCCCCCCTCCCCCCTGCTATTCGAAATCTAGCCCGGCGATTTGAATTGGTGATGTCGGCGCACTACGCCGATCTAATAATAACCTCGAAAGGGAAAAATCGGCGACGGGGGTCAAGGATAACGGCGAAGGCTGCGCGCTCGCCGCTCACTTTGCTGCAGCCGCGCGGACGCGCGCATATAAAAGTTCAGTAAGTTTCCATCGGCGCCCGATCGACCGCCGATGAATATTTATCGGTCCGAACGCGCGGCTCGATCGTAATTATTATCGCCGGGGATCACAATCCGCGTTTGCATCTTATCGCCGCGGTACTGCGGGCTGAGAATTTCTATCGTGACGCAATTGCTCGCGGGAGACAAGTTGTTTCGCCTCGTGGCGCTCATTTTCATGGACGCTGAAAGCGCTTAGAGATGAAAATTTTTATCCGGAACGTTTGCGAGCAGCGAATAACCATTTATTATCGTCAATCATACCACAAAGATTGCGCTGCAAGGATAGGCGGGCGCCTGTTTTTGTTACACATTGAAAACGCGCAAAGCGCGATCTGATCGATGAAAGTGCGATATAACTGAATAATTATACAGAATTAGTTTAGCTCAATTTATGAAACGAGCGTGTGTATGGATTTTTAATGTGTTTATTACGAATATTTGTATAAAAAAAGAATTAATTAAATAAATAAAAATAAGAAATATGAAATACATGAAATAAACTAAACTTCTTTTTGTTTTACTTTTTTTGTTCACAGGTAAGCCGTCACAAGGGCGTAGATGAGAATAGTATGTACTCTGATTTGATCATTTGCCATGAAAATTATCGTGAGTAAGATAGTCGTAGAATTGCGTAATTGACTTCGACAGAAATAAATTCCGCTTACTCTACTACCAAATTCTTCGCTACCGCGACGTCCCTACTGCGCTCAAAATCAAATTTGGCCCCTGTTTAACACACAAATTTAAAATTCCTTTGCGTCTCAATTCTAACACACCACTAAAAAAAAAGAAAAACTTCTCAAAATAACAAATAAAGCGCCTACTCCACCGATCTAACTATCAGATTTTCCATAATGAATAAAACATCCATCGCGCCTAAGCTTATATCCAGAACTACAATTGCGTAGCAAGGCCAACCGCGGAGTTTCTCCTGTCAACGCGATTGTGACAATCCGCGAACGAACTCACGATCCACAACTAAACACGAATGCCCCCTCCCGTCGCAATGCTTTCGAAAAACCTACCGGACGGCTCGGCACAGCCACCCACGAAAATAGAAAAATGACCGAACCCCCCCATTCGCCGCCGATGAATCATCCCCTTCCCTCAAGCATCTCGCTCGCAGAAGAAAAAGATCGACCTCCTCCCGACTTGGAAAAGCTAAGCGAACACAAAAAAAAAAGAAAGAAAAAAGTATGAGAGAAGGTGTGTATATACACACAGCGCGATCTCTTCCTGCACCCTTACGCGTATAACGGATAGTACGCACGCGCGTCGCACACGCGGACAGATCCTCGGGGTCAAGTACAGACGCGAGATTGGCCGAGAGCTTCCTCGAGCGGAAGCGAGAGAGAGAGAGAGAGAGAAGGGAGCTCTCCTGCGCGGCCCGAGGCTCGCTCTCGGGGTGAACGACCGCCGCGGCAGGGGCACTAGGCTGCTATACCCTTCGTGTACGTGTGCGCAACCCTCCGCCGCGGCCGTCTCTCTCTTTCTCTCTCGCTAGCTCTCGGGCGGCCTTTGTCGCCGAGCTGTGCGCGCGCCGAAGGGGATCAATACCGGCCACGTGGTGTGCGCCGCTTCTGTGCGAGCCGAGTATATCCATGTGTGTGTGTGTGTGTGTGTGTGTGTACAAGCCGATGTTATGCGACGCGAGAGCGTTACGTGCGCGAGCTTTAAGAACTATGTGCTTTCTTTTCATGAGCTTTTTTGTGCGACTATTCGCTTTTCGGATAATTTTAGATACGCGTCGGAATGAATGAATGAGCCGCCATGTAGGTGAAGGCCTGGCGGTTTACGAGAGATAAATATGGTTGATTAGTGCTTTTTTTATTTTCTACGTTGAGAACCTTCTCTCGCGTGGACATTATCCTAAATGGCGCGGTGACGGCTGGTCGTTCTCGAAATTAAGTTTCCTTGCGTTTACACTTTCATCGGTTAAGTAATCACTTATTAGCGTGGAAAATAATGGTGTTGAATTTAAATTCGGAATGTTTACGCAATTTAAAATTTGTTAAGTGTATTCAAAGATATAGAATGAATGAAATGGTGAGATCAAATCATCTCTTAAAAAAAGGGTGGCAGGATGTTGTGAAGTATTTTAAAACGCGATTTTATTGTAGCGCTGAATTTAAAAATCCAACCTCAAAAATTGTAAATAAGATCGATTAAAAAAAGTGGACGCGCGAAGCGCGTTTGACTTTGCTAGTATGAATTAAAAAAAAAAAGACCAAAGTGCATGTACTCTTAATTAACTAAAATGTTTTTCTTTTTATATAAATAAACATTTAAAGCTTAGAAAATTCATAAATCGGCGCGAAATTTAAAACAAATCTATGCGCGAGTATGGTAAAAGCCCTTTTCTCTCCCTTCGACAAGTAGCGCATTATCCCAGAAGCCATGAGAATCCAAAATTGTAACGTTCACAGTTGCGTAATTATTCACGTGTTAACCGCAAACCTTTCAACCTACTCGGGTCATCCATCTCCGCCCAGTGGAGAAAATACATGCGCGCGCGTACTGCAAGCCTATACTTACCCAGCCTTATAGGAGCGCATTAAAATTTAAGCCTCTCATACCTTCACCCGCAGTCCTCCCACCCCCTCGTCGAAATTTCTAATGCGCCCCTCCCGAATTTTCCATCTCCCCGAAAAAGGGAAAATTAAAAAAAAAAAAGAACGAGATCAAGAATTGAATAAAAAGAAAAAAACGTCACGCGCACACAGTAAAAGGTGCACGGACAAAGCATCGCGATATCGGCTGCAGCGTCTGACGTGCGCTGGCTGCACAGAGGCTACCCTTGTGGATTGTTTTCAAGGAGGGTAGCGGCGGCGGCGGCGGCGGCGCTATTACGGCCGGCTTCTCGCTCGCTCGCGTCTCTATAGAGAGCCGAGCGATTGCACACCCCTGACTCGCTCGCCCGAGTCTAGGTCGGTCGTTCACCCCGGCGAGCCCCGCTGTACACAGCGCCCCCCTACTCCGGGCGCCTCTTTGTGTGCACCTCCCCGCCGAGGGGCGCATGCGCGTCACCCTCGCCCGGTGACGTCACGCGATCGCTACCCCTCCGCGGAGGAAATTCGGAGAAGGGGAAACCGCCCCTCGGGCGCACGGAGCGCCGCTCCCGCCTCCTTCAACTCCGACGACCGCGGCCCCACCCCGCGGAGGCTACGGCGCAGCGGGCGGATGGAGGGGTAGCGCGAGGTGCGCTGAAGTCGGGGATTGGCGTGGGCGAGGGGGTAAGCTTTTTCGACTGCAATCGTTTGCTTGCTGCTGAACTTAAATGTTTTTCAGTATCTTTGTTCCGAGCTTTGTTCCTGTTTTTTTTTTTCGTTCTTTTATTTTCTTTGTAGCTGCCATTAGGGACTAACTGATGCTTCTGCACTGTTATTGGGCCGTTAGTTGGTTTGAGGCATCGTTAGAGAAATTGTAAAGGAAAATCATGAAATTTATTTAAGATAAGTTTAATTTAGGGCTTGTAGTGCAGTAATATTTCAACTGTAGTGTGTAAGGCAGCTGATTGTTGTATGATACTTTTTTTTTCTTATGCAGCGAACGT
>JAWWEP010050029.1:0-11186 GCA_035582995.1 Sycophila quercilanae | reverse complement strand
TCTCTCTCTCTCTCTCTCTCTCTCTCTCTCTCTCTCTCTCTCTCTCTCTCTCTCTCTCTCTCTCTCTCTCTTTCTCTTTGTGCCTGTATATTTGTTTCGGTGAGTCGCCGGTTTCCGCTAATTTTGGATGCTCTCCGCGAGGAGCCTCCCGGCCCCGGCTCATCCTCGTTGCGCGCTGCTCGTTTACTTTGATGAGCTTTCCGTTCACCTTATACGACGATAATTTCGCGAACTCGCGCTCGATTTGATGTTTTCGTGAGGTTATTACGTCGGCGTTTGAGGTTTAATTATCGACTCTTGGCGCAGGCGCCGTTAACGGGGCCATTTCCCTTCTAGCAGTCTATTATTTTCTGCCTCGCGTTTCGTGCGACTGATTTGACGTGTGAACAGTGCGCCTGGCTTTAAGAGCGCATATACCACAGATAAATGGCCAAGATCCGAATTCGAGAAATAACAGAATGAACCATCTGCGCTGGAAATCTTATCTTCATCAATGCCTTATTTCTTATAGGAAAAAATGTATTTCCTATCGGACGAGGGATGAGTGGTGGATCAGTGAATCATAATAGTGATAATCTGTTAATGTTAAGCAGCTTAGTAAAAGAATGTATCAAGTTTGAAATTTCGTACTTTGGCAGAATAAGTTTTTACTTCATGTATATAAAGCAAAAGTTTAAATTTATACTTTTTCATTTATTTATTTAAATCATTAAACAGGCTATGTAGCCCAATACAAAATTGTAATATAATATAAATCTTAACTAAATAACTAACTTGAATAACAATTCTATTGTACGAGAGCGCAAAGCATTTTTAAATTCCTCTTATTTTTAGTTCGCCTAAAAGTAAATAACTTTTATTTTTTTCGAATGTTTGAAAATATTCATTTACAAACATTTGAAATATGTTTGACTCTTTTCTATTATTTGCAGAATTTGATTTATCACATTTTCGCTGAATTTCAAATGTAGCTTTGAATTATTGTTATTGAACGTAAATTTATTTGACGAATGCATCGAGTAAAATTTTCAGTTCACATAAACCTGGAGCGTATACGCGGAATTTCACAACAATAATAAAATAGAGTTCAAGATTTAATCAGAAACGAACTAGATAAGAGAACACATTTAAAAAATAAATTGAATGCTTTAATGATTCATAGTTATGTAAATCGACACACACGCGGCCTAAAGCTCGAGATAGAACTCATTTTGCATAAATGAATGGAAAAAGGACACACGAAGCTCGATTTATATTCCATTTCAAATAATTCGCCTGATAAAAAGTCTGTTTTTATTTTCGCCCTCAATGTACCGTACGAAATTATTTGCGACTTAAAGCGCACGCACATCCCAGTTTTCCCGTAACTATTTTTTAATTAAAAGTATTTAAACAAGTATTTAAACTGAAGCGCAATACGGCTTACTTTCCAAGCAAGATTATTTTAACATGTGCGCACGTACATCAACGCGTAAATCCCCGGCAATGTATTTGCAAATAAAATTTCAAAAGCGCCACTGAATGCTCACTTTTTAATTACAGCGCTCCGTTATAATACCCCTGCCTATCATCCACGGAAAATACGCCCTCAGCGTCGAATGTTATAAAAAAAAGAGAAGAAAAACGGGGGCGATTCACTTACGGTGCGATACAGCTCGCTTTTTTACGGTGCCAGTTGGGGTGGGGTGGGAGAGGAGTTCGGCCCGTAATCGACGCCGATAAGGCAACCGCCGCTTCACCCGCGCCAGTAATCGAATTTAATGAGCTCGCGGTTTTCCTCGTAAAGTCGGCCGCGAGCTGCAATTTTCGAACGCCGACGCGCCTGCCGGCTTCGCATTTAATATTCGTCCGGCGTTGCAGCGAAACTGTAGACAAAACCATTAAGTAATACAATGGCCGGGGCCGTGGAGCCGTGAATGGAGCCGTTGAACCTCGAAAAATCGATTGACACGAAACGGACGGAAAGAACTGCAGGCGTTCTCGCGGATTTCTAGCCTGTCTCGGCGAAGCTGAAACCGTGGACTTTAACCCGTTATACAACTATAATTAGTGAGTAGCGAGGGCATCACGCGCTTGATTGCACGTTACATCCTCATCGTTTTTTTTTTAATTCCATTATTTTAATTACTTTTCCGTTTACAGAGTGTCGAGTTGCGGGACTCGTCGCGAGACTCGCTGAAAATACGGTATCGATTGTTTAATAAAAGTCTTGAAACACACGTTGCTTTTCTATAGCGTCCGGATTGTTATCGATTGCGAGAAATCTATTTTCGTGACATATTAATTTTACTAATGAAGGAATTTAATACGAGCATTTTTATTGATCTGACTTTGGTTGTGCTCGATGAGTAAGTCACACTTAATCGAGTGCTATTAACGTATAACATTATAATGAGCATTTGGAAAAGTAATAAATAATCGAAAGATTGAACATTAAATTCAGCGGCTTAATGTTCCTTTGAATTCTGGAAATTTTCTGCTTTTTGAATTTTGATTGTCAAGGATTTTAATTAATACATTTCACGAACAATGATATTTTATTCAAAGCCGGCTCATGCCATTACGCAAAGATCGTTTACTCGTAAATCACTTTTTTTTATATTTTCACCGACGGTACATGACACTAAATTTATGCATCAGCGAATTACGAAAATACGCGTTTCATTTCGTCAATAACGCGAAAAGAATTAAAGTAAACCGTAAAATGTTGTTGAGTGCGCGCTCGTTGTTTACTCATAAAATGGTGCACTGACGGCTTTTTTCCCCCCAAAAAATAAACAAATGGAGCATCGGACGAATCCATTTATGAAAGGAAATTGATGATCAACAAACGCATCTTGACGAAACAATGCGGAATTGACATTCGGAGCTGCGGAAAAAAGGGTCAAACTGAGCGTACCGCGCCCGCCCCGAATTTTCTCGGTCGGCGGTCCGGCGCTGGATTTTCGTCGTTCGAAAAGCGTGTTTACCCGACCGCGCGTACGTGCAGTCGTGCCGTCGAACTTTTATCGTGGCACTTTTCCTCCTCGGCGAGCGCAGCCGCCGCCGCCGCCACGATCTAGCAGGTAGTTGGCACTTCCACTTAGCCCCGGCGCTTTAGCGCGGCTTTTCGCCCGAAAATTTCGCAGCGCCTTTACCACCCCCTCGTTCGGTCTCTCCTCCCTTATTTTTTGCCCGCTAGCTCGGCGTTCGAGCGCGAAGTCGTTCGCGGCGCCGCTCTAACGAATCCAATTTGAGCGACGAGACGAAACGACTTTTGGCCTATTTAGCCGGGCGCGTGTTACGTAGGTGTAGCTGGCACTCGTAATTCTGTCGTCCCAGTGCCCGCGAGCACGGACGGGCAAACGTGACTGTTTGATGTTTCCGGAACTTTGCAAAATCAATTTCCCGGCGATGCCTCCCTCGAGGGGAGGGGCGGGACGTGACAAGACATTTTCCGAGCCCAAAACTATGCAGACATAAGCGCGCGTTCGTGAGGGTCCGGGAGATATGAAAGCCCCCGACGATGTTGCCAATTAACTTTTCATACCCCGGGGTAGACGGAGTAACTCACTTTCGTGTGGATCCTGCGGCCAACGTCCACGCGATTGAGGCTTTCGACGAAACGGACGCTCTGTTTTCCCACTTTATTTTTCCTGTGCAAATACGTACAGTTATAACGGTGCATCCGATGGCATCTCTCTTTTCTCTCTCTCTGTGTTCGTACTTTTTTTGACAAAGCTTTTGCGGTGGAGAGGTTCGACGTTGGTGTTGACTTTTACCAGAACGGAATTTCGACGGACGAGTTTTCCTTCGACTGCTTTAATAATCGAATCTGCAGAGCGCTCGGCAATTTTCAATCAGCTAATTCAATCGAACGCCATAAAGAAAAACACGCTTGCCAATTCGACTGTTTTGCGCGCTTTCATTGACTTGATTATTTTCGTTTTCCTTTGTCCGCGACTACTTCTGTTATATTAACGAAATTCATCATTTTTCCCAATTTGTCGCTTGTACCAAAGTTTACTTCTACTGGGTCCACCGCAAAATTCATCAGAACAAACTGGCATGTTTTCCGAATATACGTTATACTAATGTCACATTTCGGCCCCTTCGCACCCTCGAGTAGTTCTATATCGTTTCCCTCCGCAGCTCGGGAAACCTCCGCGACTTCCCTACCAATTCCCGCAGCATTTAAATAGCCATAAATATTCAGCTCGTGCCCTTGCGAAAACTGTATTAGCATGCGGCCGGCATGGTCGACTCACCAAAATTTTATCGATCGCCTACTCGCGCGAGTTTGATGTATATATGATATATATATATATATACTCGTTTGCGCGGAAAATTGTCCTGACGATACTTACCGGTGCCTGCCTCCTATCTCGGCCTCTTTACTCCCCCCTGCCGTTCGTGCGGATCAAACGACGTCGAACACGTCGGAACACGTGCTCCTGCGGATGACCACAGCCCCCCTTCCTCGCCGCCCTCGGCGACCATTTTCGCCGCGTCAATTTTGAATGTTGGTTTTCCGGGCGTGAGCGAGAGCGGCCTAACGTGTCGCCGACGTGCGTGCACGTCTGAGAGATCGATATACCGAGCGAGCGCCCACCTCACCAAGGCAACCACGCGAGCAACTTCTCTCCGCCCTCTTACACTTGC
Organism: Sycophila quercilanae; assembly: GCA_035582995.1. Lineage (NCBI taxonomy): Eukaryota > Metazoa > Arthropoda > Insecta > Hymenoptera > Eurytomidae > Sycophila > Sycophila quercilanae. The sequence continues at coordinate 6,545 of JAWWEP010050029.1, read as the reverse complement.
CTTCTCACACCCTTACGTATACACACTTCGACGGGTTAGTTGCGCCGTCTGTTCCTCCCCCAATTCCCGCCCGTTTGTCTCAGCGTCGCTGCACTACTGCTGGATGCGGACGCTTTTCTCAGTCCCGGCGGGGCACTCTTTTTTTATACGTGCCTCGGGAAACGCGGGACACGCACGAACAGGGACCAGCTGGACTGGGGAGCCGCCGGGGTGATTAGTATGCTATAGGTTTCATTTAAATCCATAGTTGGGGAAATGTCTTATCGCAGGCGAATCAAGTGGATCGCGCAGCGGTGAGACCCTCCCCACGATTAGATCGCCTCGGTTCTCCGGCGTTTTGACACGTCTTTCCGATTACCGCTCGGATTAGATCGTTGTTCTGGATGCTCGAATTAAGAAAAGCTGCCGAGCGATCACGCGACGTGAATTTCCCTGCGATTGCTCTCAATGAAAATCTCGCCGACGGCAAAAAGCCATTGACTTGATATATTTATTGCTGCGAGAAGAGAAAGACATACATATATACATATATATGCAGAAAGAGAATGAGAAAAAGGGAAAGAAAATCGCTTAACCTGCACTCGAGCTCTGATTTGTAGCGGCGAACGAAACGCGTCGCTGAAAGGGCGGCTCGCGGTGGTGCGAGCAAAAAGAGCGCAGGGGAGTTTCGCGTCGTCGGACTTTTTATCCTCCGGCGGAGTTTTTCTCCCCCGTGCGCTTCGGTGCATCAGTGCAGTGCGCGAGATAAAAAAAAGGAAGGGAGACCACCATCGGAGCGCACGAACACGTTAGCGAGGAAGGATGAAATAACGGCCACTCCGTGGGAGGGACGCTTTAAACGCGGACGTTTTCATTTTGCCGGAGCTCCTCCTTCATCCTCTCTTCTTTTCATTTCGCCTGGCTTATTACTGATTGATATTGACGATAGAGGCGCGCCGCGAAACTTTATTCGGCGCAGTTTGCATCCTGAACCTGCTGGAAGAGAGCCGTGAGGTCGAGGGAGGGAGAATGAAATTAGGGAAGACGGGGGAGAGACTCGCCGGATACAAAAGCTCGGGGGCGGGAGGAGCTTATCAGAGCGCGGAGCCGAGAGGCTCGAGAAAATATATTTGCGCGGACGAGATAAGAGAAACTTTCGAATTGGATTGGGCGACTCCGAGTGAAGGAAATATTACACATCGGAGTTTATGGGTGAGCGTAAGTTATTTAGAAAACTTATCGCCTCGCAATGGCGTGTCGAGTCGAGTTTAATTGAAATATCGCATAGCGCTTCATAGGCATTTTCGATTCAGCGATGCAAAATAACGGCGCGTCGCTGTGAAATCGTCAGAGGACGGTACTCGAAATTGTAATAGTTGTCACTTTGTCCTTTGTCACCGATAAATTTTGGAATTCGCTGTCGGTGCGAGCAACGTTAGTGGAATGTGAAGGATGAAAATACATTGAATCACGAAAAGCTTCGTAATTCAATGCATTGGTCAAGCATTGTAAATTTTACAAGAAAAACCCTTTAAAAATTACGAGGATTTTCACGTAAAAATTACGGTGATTTTCTCCTAAAAATTTACAGTATTAACAACTGTCCCACGATTAAGTTTTTTCACGTAATTTTTACAACAAAATTCTCTAAGTGTACGATTGTTATTTTGAGACTACGAATTAGTTACATAATATAAGTGCATATATCCATGTATATGAAGCTGAGATCGATCGTTATCCGTGTCTCCTTTTTCCTCATCATATTAAAGACGCCTCCCCGTATCACTTTTCACTAGGCGCTATAACGACATAAATACGTGTACGTGCGCTTGGCGCTTGAACGACCAATTAAGCTTGTCCGTGCCTAAAAGAGAGAAGAGCGTAATTGACAGTCGAAGCGACACGCGTCTTTGATCACTGTCACGTTATGAGCCATAAAACGAAACTTCGCCGTGCCCACCCCAGAGGAACTTTAATCCTCTTGCGCGGCAGCCCCTCGCTTTATGATCGACCCGTACTATATGATTTTCAAATTCCAACCTTCGTCTCGCACTGCGCGTCGTTTTTCGGAAAAGAGAGGCGTCGTCTCGAGTTCCCCGCTCAAATATTTGCCCATCCGCCGGCCTTTTTATTTTTGGCGGATTTTTGCTAAAATGGCCCTCCTCGGACTGGCGTGAAAAGTCCACGGCACTCGAATGTCTCCGGAGCGTCGGCGATTCGATCCCCGCAATGGACGGGCGTCCAAATATTTGCACGAGCCATTGAACACACGCGCAACGAGAGATGAAACTCGATACGCGAAAGCCTGGTATACGATGCATAAACTTTTTCTGTTCAGTTTTTCGTGCGAATTCAGTCGTAGCCGATCGCTTGTCTTTGAGCATCGAGCGTCTAAATTAAAGCGCGCCTTTCAGAGTCGCCATTTGTTGACGCCGTATATTCCCTCACAGCAGGAATAAAATTTAATCTCCTTTCCTCGAGTTCCATTTTACGGCACATAACTGCGTACCGAGCGATGCATGTCGAGCTGCGTTCTATTTTTCCGCCGGCCTTCAAAATCCCCTTACAAATGAAATTTTTCGGGAGAAAAGCTCCAACTTGAGCTCTCCAAACTCCAGTCGTAAATGTGCCGAAAGTACAGCGGAATGACCGACGCCGCACGCAAGAACAAAGGAGCACGGGCGTGAAATCGGGGACCTCGCCCGTTCGACAATGAGGCGCAAGGCTGAAGTGCCGCGTGTCAAGACCGTCGAGCAGCAGGCGCATGTAAGCGCGCCTATGGAGATCGGCCGCGCGCGGATGATTAAAGCGAGCGGTAATTGCGCCGACCAGGCGGAAGTGCGTGTAACCGGCTGACGGTGCCACTTGCACGAGGCTCGCTTCGACCCGCCGATCGTTGAATCTCCCTCTCTCTCTTCATTCGAACCGCCGTTTGTCTATCTATCTTTCTCTAACCGTGCGGTTACGGTCGCGGGAGCGGCCTTTTTCGCTCGAGCGTTTGATTTATGCGCGTCGAAATCATTGACGGGCTTTTGTTCGAGGCGCGCGCTCGCTGAATATCGCGCGCGGCTGGTCCCTTTTGTAGGGATGGGTGTAGGGCCGGGGGGAGCTTTTACGACTCGGTGTTTCGCCGCGCGTATAATTTTTTGCTTTTGTTGGAATTCGTCTGCGCCTCTGTTTCACATTTAAAATGATGTACGAGCGCTCGTGAATGCGAAGTGAGACTCTCGTCTGACCGAATCGCTGTGTTACTACTTATTGTTTCGCTACGCGCTCTCATTTCTAATTAATTCACTTTTTTTTATTATTTTGCCTTTGTTTGGCAACAATTTTTAATTAGTCCTCGCGAAACGCTTTGTTAATTAAGCACCTTATTATTCTGCGGGCAAACGTATTTCATCGCGAACGTAACTTTCCCGTACGTGCGCTGTACTGTAACAACTAAAATTAAGCAAACTCGTTTACCACTGGAAAAAGAAAAAGATGACCCGGGTGTTTTCTGTGAGAAGTACGGAAAGGAGCGCAGAAAAACTCGAGCACACGATACGAATGTAAATCGTTACGAAAATCGGTTTTTCGTACAAATCCGCAAAATAAAGAGCGATAGAGTCTACAGAGATATAAATAAAGACACGCGGAAGAGCTGGAGCCACGAAGCCCGGGAAAATTTTCAGGTGGGCGAGGACTCGGTGGCCTGTCCCCGTCCCCGCGAGTTTCACCACGGTTTTGCAGCTCTGAAAGCAGGATTACCGCAGCATCAGCGGAGCAGAACGCGGTGGAGGCGAGGTAGAAAGCTTCCCTTCGCCCGAAGTACAGAAACCAAAAAATGCCTGGAGCACACGATGAAAAAAAGAGGGAGGAACAGGGAGAAAGAGAGATAGAGGCTGGCGGCCGTAAATGGTATACAATTCCGGGCTCTTTCTAGCAACTCTGTCCCCGGGATTTTCATTTTCCCGAGGAGCCACATCCGCGTGCAGGATAGAGAGGGAGATGAGAGAGGAGCGAGTAAGAGAGAGAGAGAGATAGAGAGAGCAGTAGTCTTGAATGGAGCGTCGAATAGCTCGCTTCCGGGCTCGGCGACTTTCGACATTTAATGAAGCTCCAGCGCGAGTGCCCCCACCGCTCTGCGGGTTCATTCAAAGAATTAAATTACTTCGCCTGAATTTCACCCTTATTGCCTTCGGGGGGCACGAGCACCACGACCGGCGACCAAGGGGCCTCGGGGCGCCGGTACACACAGCCCGGTCGAGCGGCTCGACTACATTAAGTAGATTACCGCAATGGAGAAAACCGAGGCGTGGTTGTCGCGAGGGCTGGGGGTGACGACGAGGAGACCGAGTTTGTTTACGCGACGAGTTACAAAAATTTCCCTCTCCGGCTGTTCGAGCTTTCGCCTCCATGCGCGGCTTTTCACCTTTTTATCCTCTTTCTGCTTCTCGCCTTTTTTACCCTCTCTGTTTGGCGTGGCGCTTTGCACTTTTACACGCGCTCTGCGCTAACTTCGACCCTGTCCTAATGTCCAGGCGAGAAATTCTGTTTAAAGTTGGACGGTATTCTGCTTTTCTTGAGTTCCTGCGCATATCCGCACTGTAAAAGGTGCGTTTTTTGCTTCGTTTCCGTGGAAATAATTCCTTCCAATTAGCTGGTAAAATTTCATTTAAAATTTTCATCTAAAATTTCTCTTTTACTTTTGTAATGACATCGAAAAGCTCTACTTTTTGTCTTCCACAATATTTTATATTTATTAGCTTTGTTATATTTATGAGTTATCTTAACGGTGGTCATGAAAATATATAAGCTTTTCTAAATGAATTATTATTCGAAATCAGTTTGTAGAAAATAATGGACGTGGTAAAATAAAGTAAAGTAAATAAAGTAAAATAAATCTGAAGAGGCAAACATTCAATTTGCTTTATTTTAACGTTATATTGGGTTAACTGGAAATGTGTAGATTATGAGCTTGCGCAATTTGGTTTTTCAAAGGATTTTCCCTCTCTACAGGCATAATCCCTGGGCGAATGCTGAGTGAAAAGGTATAAGGGATTTTTGGTTTAGTTTATGATGTTAAGAGGAATAAAATAAAGGTTTGCATGGATACGCGCTATAAGCCATAATAGGCTGCGTGGAAATCAACAATTTTTTAATACTGGGATTACTGCAATTATTGCCAACGAATGCGATTACAAAAAATAGTATATTATTCACGCGTAAATTTGATTGCCATTCTACTAAAATTTCGCAAACATCAAAATGCAATTTGAAATAAGTGTGCAAAACAAATATTTGAAATAAAATTTTCACCTTTCGTCGACACGATAACCAAAGGAGTGGATATAACGGAATTTCCTTCCTGCATAGATAGGCATCCATTCACCTTTAAACTTTCACTCGGTTCTTATCCTCTTCTTACAATTTCCTCTTTAATTTTTCAGCCGCAAATTATAAACGTCGTAAACTCCAGTCAGGAATTAACGCTCGACACACTACCCCCTCGGTAATTAATTGCGCCCTCGTAGTTTAATAATATCGAACAAATGACAGGTGCAAAACGAGGAGAGGATGATCATATATTCGCGCGCGGATACCGATTACAGTCAATTAAACGACCGTCAACGGGCCGTGCGACACCTTTTACACGAGGAGCGCGTTGTCGCGCTGACCGCGCACGAACAACGGCGGATTAGTCAAAAATCGGGAGCGAATCCTCTCTGTTACATTTCTATGTCGGATGTGCCGCCTGCAGCCGTCAATCAATAATCGTAGCTCCACGTCCTATATCTATCCCTCCATCTATCCGTCCGTCTCTCTCGCTCGACCCCACCGCTCTCGGTCCCTCTCTCTCTCTCTCTCTCTCTCTCTCTCTCTCTCTCTCTCTCTCTCTCTCTCTCGCTCCCTCCACGTTATCTATCCCTCTTCCCGCTTTTTTTATGCCGCCTTTACTTTATTACTCTCTTTATCGCTGCTTCTCCCTGACTATCTGGCCGCGTATCTACCGGATGGTCTTGTTCTTTCTTTGTACTCCTCGCTGTTTCTCTCTTGCTCATGGGCAAACTTATTTTATCTTGGTTAGGTGGAAAAAGAAGAAAAAAAAAACACTCATTCTGAAGTAAAACGGACGAGAAGTACACGCTATATAACTGCCGGGGCTCTTACCGTTTCATGCAGCGCCCTCGTAAATCCAATTTGGGATTTGCGCTGTTAACGCGAGAGTTTAATCTACGCGAAATTGCGCCGGAATTTATCTTACTATTTTTCGAGTCGTCATGACGGTGCATCGACAATGCCTCTCTCTCTTTATCATAAAAAAAAAACTGTAATTTTTTGTACGCGTCGTTTTTATTTACCTACGCACGTGCACAAACCTTTTTATATGTTTATACGTTCGATACCGAACCATCGCATTCCGCAAAAAAAAATTTAATTTCATTTTCGATATCAAAGGTATGGAGAGCAGCTCCATGCACATACCGACGTTAACATTTTATTGAAATATCTAGAAAAATTTGTTATCACCTCCGTCGGAAGCTGCGTTGGGAATTCGACAAAAATCCTAAAGAGGCTTATCG
>JAWWEP010049976.1:0-11189 GCA_035582995.1 Sycophila quercilanae | reverse complement strand
GCTCTTATATGCTCTAGAAACACATTTTTCTCTTTTGGAATCGTCGGCGCCGCGTAGCGGTCGGTCCGCGCCAACGCGGTAACGCGTAATGCGTATGCGCCACTGGCGTCAATAGCGGTGACGCGAAAGTTTGAATGCTTTAATACTCCTATAAATGATTAGTAATTCTATAATAAACAATTAAACAAATCCTTTATATAAATTGAGCGATCGAGATTTCGATTATTTGTTCGAAAATCTCGAAATGATTTGAATTTTCGAGATTCCAGAAAAAAATTGAATGTCGAGAGAGAAAGATTGTCATCTTAGCCTAAAAAAGACGTATATCGAGGCGCGCGTAGCGCGCTCAATCTAACTAGTTTTTTCAAAACTTGCTGTTGGACTTCCGTATAAATTTAAATTTCAATCGATAAATGGATTTATTGCATTAACCTGATTATTCAAATCAAATATCGTCTATTCGTGGCAAACCATTGCATACAATTCATAATAAAAATTATTGGATCGACATTTAATGAATATTTTTAAAAAATTGACCTCATTTATATGGCACCTATTCTTGACCTTTTAATTAAGCATTATATAATTTAAAGTGAAGTATTTTTTTGTATTAATTAATGGCAATAGCTCTCAATTGATAAATAAATAATTAACTTACTTTTTTAATTGAATCGACGAACTATTATTTTAATAGCAGTGTTGCTTATTACCATTTTACGTCCATTCATAAAAAAAAAAAAATTGAAGAGAGTAATCAGGAAACTTTGAGAAGCAATAAAAACTTTGATAAAACTTTGATAAAGCCTCTTATGCACCTTCCAATCGAAAATTGTACAATTTTGGAATGCAGCCAAAGCGAACAACAGTATATAGCCTTATTGCTAAATCGAAACTTTTAATTATTTCTTCCTTTTCAATACTCTTCGAATGGGCACTTCTGTCGAAAAGAGAAATAACGAATGAAACTTTTGCAATTTATGCAATTTATTATTTTGTTTATTTTCCTTTCTTTGCTACTTACAAATTTTAAGAATCTTAAGAAGTGCTGCTGCATACAAATTAATTCTAGGATCATGTTAAAGAGAAAACCATTTTGAAGAAAAATGTTTTAAATATAATTTCACTCGTTACAGACCTACCTAAAGAACAAAGACCAATGCAGAATAATATTATTTCTCTCTGCAGGGCTTCTATGCTAGTGTAATATATATGTAATTTATTGATTAGTCTGAGAAATAAGTAAATAAATTGTATAATAATAAGACAAAATAAGTGTAATCGTCTTCTGTTAAAAAAGTGATCATAGGATGTTCTGAAGCATTTTAACCCACGGGCATATCCGGTTAAAAGGCGCTAAATTAAAAAATCTAACCTGAATAAAACAAATAAAAAAAGAGAGCGCGTAGGATTTTACTAGTCATATAAATAATAAATTGTATAATAATATAAATAATATAAATTGTATAATAATATAAATATAACATAAATTGTATAATAATATAAATATAACATAAATTGTATATAATTTTCTGACCCTTTACCCCTCCCTCCTCCCAGAAAGCATTGAACATCCTTAATTTCCTCGAAGATTTGAAAATCTCTCTCTCATTCTCTCTCCCTTTCTCTGTTTCTTTCTCTTTCTCTCCCGCATGTCAAGATCGAGGTTACGGTCTGCTTCTAAAGTAGAGCTCCGCCGCTGTAACGAGCGAGTCTCCGCACCGGCGGAAATGCAGTCGTGCATTTTACGGCTACACCGCTGTAACAAGTGCACGCGCGTATGAAAATAGTATTTTAGGGAGCTCGTGGCCTTTTGAGAAATCGAAGGTTACCCGTTCCCGTTTATGACGTCGAACGACATAAAATGAACATTCAATTGTGACGAAATGTAATTTTTGTTTGTTTGTTTAAATTTAGAGCTGTTGAAGGCACTTGAAAGTAAAAATGCTTTAATTACATGTTCTCTTGGAGGACTTTATTATATATTATTTTTACTATTTTTATATTTTCTTAAGGCAGTAGTTTGTATGTAGCCCATCTAATGGATATAAGTAATTAAATAAATAAATAAATTAAAAATAATTAGAGAATATAAGTTTAACTAGTTCCTTGTAACTAAAATTACTTCGCAGAGTACTTATCAGATTTTCCTCCGTTAACAGAACTAGCAGTTTGCTAAATTGAATTTTACCGAAGGTAGAAAGTTTAAAAATATCAATTCTAATCCCTTAAGTCATACTCTAAAAAGTAAGCAGCGTAGATCAATTTTATTCGTCTTGATACAGTAAAAAGACATTTGAACGTAGTATAAGTTTTCATATTTAATTTGTAGTCGCTGACCTGGAAGATCTCAAACAGATTTCATAGCGAGACTAAAAATATACGCAAAAGTACGTGCCACGAGGAAAATTTATTCCAGTTTTCTCCATTTGATTGCTTTCTCCACACTGTTTATCTTAACTTTTCATCCTCTATTTGTTGCGCTTATTACAAAAGGAGCAAAATAAATAAGATTAATTTTTAATCGACAAAAAGATAGTAAAAGTAATATTTTCAAGAGATTAAAAAAGAAGCAGAAAAAGAAGTATACGAAAAAAACAGAAGAAGAAAAAGATAATAATTATATAATAATTATATAAAATAATTAAGTTACTCAAAGTACTCTTTGAATTTTAGCAAAATCCAACGTCCACTTTTTTTTATCATTTATTATTGTTGAGGTTACAGATTTACAAATTTAACGCCATTTAACCAGATATGTCCGTGAGCCAATCAAATCGCGTTTTAAAATACTCCGCTACTTTTTTAAGAGAGGAATTTTTAATTTCAATTTTCTTTTAATTTCTTCGATATTTCAACGTAGCTTCGAATAGGAAAAGCAGATTCTCGATGGAATACTTTTACGTCTCCTCAATTAGGTGCTCGATTAAGCGCGAGTGCCAAAATTCCTTTCGCACGGCACGCCTCAGCGTCGAGCCAAACGCGAGCGAAACTCCGAGAGCAAACTGCACCGGGAGTTTAATTAATAACCGTAAGTCCAGAGACTCGCGCGTTCCGTTCGCCTCGACGACTTCGGGCCGTTAAAATTTCAAATGCGGGTGTCGCGATGTAAGTAAGCCGCAAGATCGATGCTCGAGCGGCGAAAGTCGCGCGGTCCTCGGAGAATGTAAGTCTGGCGTTATCCACGGCCAGGCCGAGAAATCGGCGAAGTAGGTAAGAGCCTCCCGACCAGCGGATCTTCTCTCATTTTTTTAAGATTCGAAGGAGTAGGGGATTATGTGACCGAGAATTATTAACGGAGTCCGAAAATTCAGGCTTTAATCGATTTTTGTTTTGTGCCTTAAGGTATAATAGAATGTTAAAGGTTTATTTTTTAAACAAATATGGACTGATAAAAAAATATTTCTTCTTAAGAATATTTTTTGTATTAATTTCGTAATCTTAAGGCAAATCTTTTGTTTTTTATTTTGTTACTTTAATCTTATTTTAAATAGATTCATTCATTTAAAAACGATGAATAGACTGCTGATATCGCCTAATCTAAAAGATCGAGGTGATATTGCTTTTGTTAATGCATACATATACTTTTATTATCTTTGCTTGCAAATTTTGAAAAAATTAATATACTTTATAGTAGAATATATCAAACAATATTTTAAATTTTCATGTTCGTATACAGTGAATTTTTAGGCAGTATAATAATTTTTACTACAATATCTCTCTGTGTAGGTTTATAGTCGAAGGAATAAAAAAAAATTTTTTTTAATTCTTTTATATAAAAAATAAAGAAATTAAAAAAACTATAAATATATATAAATTTGCTTTTCTACTTAGAACTCTTTTTAACATCGGCTTTGACGTTTTAGAATAAATTATTTCTATTGTTAAAAGAATATTCGAGCCACTTGCAATTTCTTAGAACAAAAGTATTGTTATCTTCTGAATATAATTAAGATTAATTATAATTGCTGTATACCTAACTGTACTGCTATTTACATTGTGTTTCTAGAAAAATTAGTAGAACGTACAATATCGACGTGCTAAATTAAAAATATATTTTGAAACTCTATAATTTTTGTAGTCTGCATCTACCTATACGATAAGAATTACCATTAAAAAAATAGAAATAATAAATTTTCTTTTACCTACACTTCCACAAATTTTTCTACACCTAAATCGTAATTAATATCACAAACAATTATACTAGTATAAAGTACTAAACCTAATTCATTATACAAAAAATTTAAAGCTTTCATTTGGTTTACACGATAAGAGATAAGATAAGCAACGTAGTCTGCGATACGAATAATTAATACTAAAAAAAGATTTATCTCATCTTTTATGATAAAAGAAACGTGTAAAAAAGTCAAAATAAATTTATAGATGTCATAACCTTGATTTTTTAATAGAAAAAAATTTAAGGCAGTATAGAGAAAATTAAAAAACAGTGACAACGTATTTTTTTCACAATATAACATCTTAATTATAAAAGATTTCACATTTAAAATGAAATTTTTGTGTTGATGTTGCGATCACAAATGACGGATTAATTAATGTGCTGATTAAATATCACAACTAATAGAACTCACGAAAAATTTAAAAAGAAAAGTCATTGAAAGCACAAATAACGTAGGCGTATGGATGACGCCGAAAGCTGAGCTTACGAGCGGAGCTCCAAACTTCCAAAATTATAAATAACTGTACCACGTGCCCAGTAGCGCTTGAAAGAGGAAAACATTTTTTTTTCTCGATAGGTACACGTTTATTTGTGTATATATGCAAAAGTACCGATGCAAGGGGACTTAAGTTGCGGCACCAAAAATAGATAAAAGGCATTTTTCTCTCTCTCTCTCTCTCTCTCTCTCTCTCTCTCTTGTTTTTTCTCTTTCCACTTGTTTAAACGATGAAAAATATTCAAAGCGTTTATATCGCGTTCAATTATCGTGCGCACGCTTACTGCTAGTCATTAAAATAAGCCCCGCATCGCGCAAGTCGTCACGGCCTTATTTATACCTTCGTGAAATTAACCATTGTGACTGTTTTTTTTTTGTATACGCAGTAGACATTACGAGCGTATATACAGTCTATTATTTTCTCTCTTATGTTCATATCGTATTTCACTAATAAATGTATTATTAGAATGCCTTACTGTAATGCAAATTCGTTACTTTTGGATTAATTCCTTTGTAAAGGGCATTACTGTCCGTTTAATATTCTATTAAATAAATGGATGACATATTGCAAATTTTAATTCAAGCAATTCTGTAGTACCTAATATTTATAATCAGATAAGCATTTTTAACCATTTTATTCCGTACGCTCGCTTCGAAAAGTCCGCATGTCTTACCGGAGCCAATATTTTGACAAAATATAAATAAGCATAAATAAATGAATAACGGATTGAAAATTTTAATCCAAGCAATTATGCAGCAATACAATCAGTTTGACATTAAAAAAAATTTTATTCCTTACGTTGGTCACGGAAAGTCAGTATGTCTTGCCGGACCCGGACTGAATCTACTTAAATGCACAATAGCGCAAGGCCCGCGAAGGTGCAATGCAATATAAATATTCACATTAACGGGCGTATTTCAATTTCAAATGTTCCCATCGTCAATTTCGATTTCATGGGTTCAATTTCGATTTCCACCCAATATGGCACGCAGGAACGTCAAGGCCGCGGCGCGGAAAGTGCGCCAACGCGCCCGGAATTCTAAGACGTTCTTCGTCGTACATTAAAAACCCGTCCTTAATTTCGTCAACCGAAACAAGTACACCTGCACAATGACCGCACTGTTTCACTTTCGTTTAAAAAAAAAATTTCTCTAATTGCGATAAAAATATTAATTATTTATTTTAGTATGTCGTGTTTTCTAATTTTTATTACATTTATCTTAATAATCCTTCCACAAATAAAATTCATCATTGTATTGTATATACTTTTTCGTTTTAGTTATTAACATTAATCTTAATTAATTAATTAAATTATTTACTTAATTAAATTATTAAACGGATATATAGATATAGTTCACTGGATTATTAAATAAATAAAATAAAATAAATATTTTTAAGATAGTGTCTTAAATTTTTGTCTCTCGCTCTTTCGAATCAGGTTTTTTTTTCCGAAGTCATTTGTTTTGGCATGTCCGACCAGACTTACACATTTTCTACTTGCGAAATGAAATTGTTTATTTTTTTTTCGGTATTTCAGTTTGCGGAGGTCATATAGGAGGGTCGGATTTTTAAAATGTGTTTTGAATGCAGTTTCCGTCTTGGCTCGCTCGAAAAGTTAGTGATAAGCTCTTTTTTTGCAACTCAAGCAGTTAATCACTTTGCGAGGCATTACCGACAAAGTTTTCAACCGTAGTTCGTTAAAATGCAATTTTTATTTATTTATTTAAATGGTAGTTTTGTGAAACAACAGTGTATGAATTTCTTGTATAAATAAATTATTGTAAATGAATACTTTAATGATACATTTTTGTAAAAGTTACTTTATACATTAGTTTAACCAGTCCATTTAGAAAATTTTGAATGTTTTATTTATTATTTTGAACTTCATTATACCTTCTGTAAGTCATTCTAAAGGGGTCACTGAATCTTTTTGTCCTTATTTCATCCAAGTAGCGGCAAATCCTGCGGAGAATTCTTTTCGCGAGAGCTATCTTAAAAAAAAAAAAGAAAAAAAATGAGATCGTCGCCAAACTTTCTCGCAAATCTTCGCGGGCAGTTGGTAAACAAAGTGGCGGAAGGCTCTGAGGCGACAGATCACTGGGGCGAGGTCAGAAGTTTCACGTTCCGTGATTCACGTGCTTTAGAAGAGGAGGGGAGGGGGAATTTGTCTGGCGAGAAAGTAACCGAGGCTGCGAAGCAATTCGTCAGACTGACCGATGCACGGAAGGATCATCAATAATTTAACCACTAAAAAACTTTTTTTTGCATGAATTTTTTTTATTTATTTAAATTACATTCATACCTATAACAATTTATGCGTATTTAAAAAGAAATTTTTTCATAAAAAATTCATATGAGAATCTCAATTTAGAAAACACTGTAAAATTTGTTACGAATCAAGGAAAAATTCTATATTTTTTTTACATATCTTTATAGTATACATCAATAACTAAACAACTGTTCGTTTAATTGAATATTTATTTCGTTTAAATGAAAAGTTTTTATTCCAAATTATATTAGTACACGCCATTTTAAACAAACCATTAAGTATTTATACTGATATAATAGTAATCAGAGAAACTCGCGTAAATGAGCGGGAAAAAAATCAACGCCAAATTTCCACTAATTTCCATTCCGCAGCCTCATCAAGCGTGTAATTTTTTCTTTTTAGTGAACTCGTTAAGCTAAGTGGACATTCAGTGGCCCAAATAAAATTCGATCACACCGATACAGTTGCCAACATTTTTTAAATAAAATCATTCAAATCAACGTATCCGAAATCTATTGCTCCGTTCAAACTACTACCATAAATTTCACACTAAAAATCATTATAAATATTATTTCACGATCTAAACAAAAAAAAAAAAAAAAAAAATTACAAACTGGGTAATAAATACAACGTGTATAATTCACATATTTTTATGTACAATTAATTACACGTAATATTCGTAAATGTATGTAACGGGACGCGTACGTTAAATTTTAAAGAAAAATTTCATTAATTGAGGCGTGTCTGTCGAAAATGATGCCCCGTTGAATTAAGACCCTGATTACACCTGTATACGCGGACAAGCGCGCACGAGTCGAATTAGCCGTTGACCCACATTCCTCCCTGTCGCATTGCTGCGCACGTGTGAATGCGGAATCGCACCTCCGAGTGTTTTTCGCGAAAATTTACAGCCTTGACTGGATTTCCGGGCAAAATAAACTCGTGCGTTTAAAATGATGTTTTATTTATTTATTTTTTTTTTAATTCAGCTTTTCAGTAGCGACGTGCAGTTTGGAAAAGATTAAATAATAACAAAACTTACGTGCGGGAACGGTTTGTGTATAAAACGTGGTGTATGTAGCGGTAACTCACCTGCAACAAGAAATGCGTAATGATTAATATGATTATATTAAATTATACATTTGAGTGTGTTTACTGTTTTTAGATTAGTAGCGAAATTTCCGCGCTTCGCGCGATAAAATCCTTGCCGTCGTTTTTTGAGGTACAAAGTAAAAATGTCATGAAATTTGCTTCCTACATTAAATTTAATAGATCTGCATTTAATTTATGATTTTATATATTAAATATCATAATTTTTACATTGAATTTGAGGATTTTTCCAATCATTTTTTTTAATGAGTTTTGCTTTCATTATATTACATTAAATTTAATGCAAATATATTTTTTATAGTGAAGGACTATCGCCAAAAAGTATATTTATTTAATTTAAAAGATATTTATTTAATTCTGGCGGTACTTAACGGGTAACTTCTGTTCTCTTCTTATAACGCAAAGAAGGGAAAATCTTTTGATGGATTGGGTGAAACAATTTTTTTAATTAGTTGTTAAAAAAAAAAAAAAGAAAATTATACTTTCAGCGTTAGTCTTATTTTAATATACGATTGCCATTTTATTTTATTTCGGAATAACTACTTGGAGTAAGTCTCAGAATTACGGTACAGGAAGATATTTTATACTAGAGAGACTTTTTTCTCTCTGCGAACCTCTTGACCCAGAGTGATATATTTTATAAAGCTAACCCCTGGTCTTAGAAAATCAACCTAACCAGAAAATATATTTCCCTCTAACTTAAGAACATTCTAAGAAAACGCACGAAGCATCGCGTTATCGTCTTGTTTATCGCCCACTTGAACCCGCGGGTGTCCTGGAACCTTAGATTCATTGACGATTGGCCGCTGGCCAACAAAATTTCGGGTCTACATGTGCACCCAATAACTCGCCGTAGGTACCTCGCATCTTCCGGTTTTACTCATCCTTTACTTTCTTTATATTTTTTTTTACTTTTTTTTTTACTTTCTTGGCGACAAGGGAGCTTAATATGGAAAAAGTAACATCCCCTTTGTCTGCGCAGCTCCAAGCGATGTTCACCTTTTTAATCTTGGCTTATACGTCCTTGTTCAAACAAGGACCACTTTTTCGTTCCGTCCTTTCTTTTTTGCGAATTATCCATCTTTTTAAAGTTCATGGACGTTAATAATTCATTGAAGTGCAAACTAATGAATTTATATTGACGATCGCTAATGAAACATTATTGGAACAGTACTGGATGAATGTTAAAAAAATATTGGATCAATTATAAATGTAATTTGCAGATCGATAAAGATTGGGGGAATGTACAAAGTGTCATATTGGAACAAATATTGGAATAATACTGGTCAAATATTGAATCTCCAATGGATGTATAAACTGAGAGAATTTTTTCTTGTAAAAATTATTATGATGAAGCTCTCCGTAAAAATTACGTGAACGGCTTGCAAGCGCACCGTGAATTATTATGGAAAACTTGTCACCTTAATTATTACCGGAATCTTGAATGGTTCATAAAGCTTTGTAAGTTTTACGACAAAAGCTCCATAATTTTTACGAAAAAAGCTCAATTATTTTGATGGGATCATCAACTTAATTTTTACGATAAAATTCTTTCAGTGTGTAGATTCATTGTCAAATAATTCGTTAGATATGTTTTATTAATATAAAAATTTACCAGTCAATATTACTCGGAGCTTGAAAGCTCACTTTTGAAAGTTTCAGAAGGAAGGGCCTTGACGCATTCGAATTCCATTCGCTTTGCTTACGTCACTTGTCAAACTTTAAATTGGCAGGATGTTCAACATGACATGTATATTCGAAACTTCTCGCGAGGAAGTTGATTCCGACGCGAATTTCAAAAATAATTTCATTAAAGAATATTTCGAAACTTTTTTCTCGTGCAGAGATTTCCCGACAATTTTCCGGTAGTGTCGCAACTGAAGCTCGATCGGATCTCCGTTGCCAACCGAACTAAACGAAATTCCAGTCGAGATCCGCGGGGAAACACGCCGTTCCCGTTTTTTGCACTTATTTTTACGGGGTCGACGAACGGCACTCAGATTTTCTTCGCTTTCACGCGTTGTCGCCTCGTTTATTATTTGGAACGCCGGCGAATACTCATATATATATGCACCGTCTGCGAAATTTTGATTTCGTTCGATGAAGTATTATGTACTTTCTTTATTTGTTTACCTTCCGGTGGCGGCCTTTTGGTTTCTTTTTTTACTTCGGGCATCGTAGCTTTCGTTCGAAATTTTTATTATGTAGTTTGGCTGTATATGGTCTCCACTATGTTGGGTTTAATATGGTTTTATTGAGAGAATGTGTTTTTTAAATACTTTTTTTTATGGTAGCATTTTTATGATAGCATACTGATGACGAGTTTTACATTTATTATGTGTTTTTTTTTTTTTTTTTTAAAGGAAAGTAATTTTGTTTGGATTTTTGAAACTGTACGATAATTTTACGACGTGAATTCGATACAATCCTTATGAATGCAATTAACTTGTTAATAATAAGCTACGATCGATTTCTATAGGCTATTACAATTATAATTAGTTTGCTTTAATTAGAATGTTATCGCTATAACATTTAAAGATCCAATTAATGGTATGGGCCTATGCTTTATTAAATGAGGAAAAAAAGTTTAAAAGGTTAAACTAAATTTTTTTCGTACTAAACAATTATTTCGAACTCGTAAAAAATTGAACTTTATCGGTTTTTCAGTTTCCTGGTTTTTCTTGCGATTATATTGGTACAGTAACCTTCAATAAAGATGCAGTAAAATAAACTTTTTGCTTTAAACTTTCTGTTTGCGATTCTAAAAGTAATTTATTTCCGGCAGTTTTTAAGAACAACTCCTCAATTATTATTGAACGAAAAAAAAAAAATAATTTTTTGATTTAAATGTAAATCTAAGGCTTTAAATCCTTCGAGTTAAAATGTACCTAAACCTGATAGTAGTATAGAATAATAGTAGGTAGTTAGTAGAAATGTCATTTTATTTGTTTTTCAAAAACCAATATAAATTTTCGAAAATAATGCAAAGTTATGTGCGACCTAATTTCCCATTCACATCAATTGAAGCAGAAAATTAATCAAAAGATTGGTAAATATTGCACGTTTACACAATTAAATTGGAGTCAAATGTTCACTCCAAGATTAGATTGAAATTAACTCCATCGATTAGAGTGAAGTA
>JAWWEP010049965.1:0-11190 GCA_035582995.1 Sycophila quercilanae | reverse complement strand
ATAAAAACGTCGAAACGTCGGCATATTTAATTGCAACAGCAACATTGTGTTCGTCTTGATCATTTCTCTTCTTCCTATATTTAAAAAAGAAAGTGCACAGAGAAGAGTTACGGTAATAACACGTATGAGTTGCGTGACCGAGTATGACAAGTCCGGTTCACGCTGAACAGATGAAGCCATACGTCCTTGAATAAGACGTTCCGGCCGGACGTCCAACGACTCTTAAGTAGCTTCGTCAGGGAGAAGGGAGACGTCCCTTCCCCCGTTTCACGTAAGTTTCGCCCGTGTTTTTTTTGTTGCTAGTGCGGGCAAAAATACTTCGCGGCGAGGAGTCGAGTACCGGCTCGACTCCTATTCTCTCTCTCTCGTCTCTCTCTTGCGGAAAATCTCTCGCGAAGTCGAGAGTCGCGGCTCGTACCGACGAGCTACGTTCGTATTTACATTTATTGCTCGGCTAAGGGCGTGTTAGCTTGTATCGAGTCGACCGCGCAAGCGGCGCGATCGTCCTGGCGAATTTCAGCGCGGTTGAAATTTGTATCAACGCGGGTGCTCGCGCACTGGCGCGCGCAGTCGCTTCGGCGAACTTCGGGCGCGCCCGAATTACACACGCGAACGATTCCTGTAATTTCCATTTTCGGCAATAAACGCCACTTCAGATTTTAACACGCTCGAAGGTGTTGTGTTAGTTACCTTAACCCTCACATCACTCCTATCGATCTGTAGCCCGGATCCCGAATACCGCCACTCACCAGGCAGGCGAGCGGCCGGGCAGCAGCTGAGTTACAGCTAACCGCGTGGGCGCGTGACGCGCACGCACACCAACAGACACGCGAGTACTGAAGCGGGAGCACAGGAGTGCTTTCGTGTTGTTAACGGGCCACGGAGACTTGGAGAGTCGCCGTCGGGTGCTAGCGCGCACTCCGAAAGGCCTCCAGGGATACGAGGACGTACCCCACCCACCGGGGGATTAAATATTTCCCTGGAATCCGACCCCGTTACATCATTTATTTAACACTTATTTTAATATAAATATGATACCAATATACATACCAAAATAAAAAATATTTCTGATCCCTGAAGTAGATTTTTCTAATTCCATTTTCAGATAATTTAAAATATTTTCAAAATTGTTAATTTTTAATGAAATACGTTTGTTGTACAATAAATATTTGTCAAATTATTCAAAAAATTTTAAACAAAGAATTTTTACTTTATTATAATCTTGATTTTCAAATATAATTTTCATTTAAATCTAAGTAGTTATTACAATGTGGAATGGGATCCTACTCTAAATACATTTGTAGAAGTTGAAAACAACTAACATTTGGAAATGTTACAAAAATTAAATTATGAAATAGATCAACATGTTTTATTGGAAGAGAAGTGTATGATGAATATTTAAACTCATTTTTTACTCTGCATTTGAAGAATTAAACAAAATTTATGAAAAATAATCATATCGAAATTAAGATTATTAATCGCAGAATAAAATAATAATTACATTAAAAGCTAACTACTCAACTATCGTAATCTATAACTAACTAGTCTCTGAACAAACAAATTAATAAATCCTAAGCTAATTAGAACACATAAATCTTTGGGTTACTTGATAGTGGAAGACTAATGGCAAGTGGAGTCAGTTTCCGTTGGAGGGACTGCTCCATTGATCGGCGCAGATTAAAATCTAACTAAGCGTAAAGAAGCTATGTTATAAGACGCTAAAATAATACATAATAACGCTAATATAAGCATACAAATCTCTTTGGGATTCGAATCGCTCAAGTCCGTCGGTAACGCACACAGCCGAGTATATTGCGTTTGATACGCCGCTCGCAGTCCTGACTGACGCGACCCGGGCTATCGCCCGGGCGATATCCCGTCGCTGCCGGGGAAGGTCTCGAGGATGACTCCTAGAGGCCATCGGGAGTAGTGCGTCACGTCGTCCATCAAGATCACCACAGCCCCAGGTTGTAATTTGGATGTGGACTCGCACCATTTCTGACGAGTCTGGAGAGTATGCAGATGATACTCTTTGTGCCATTTGTTCCAGAAGTTCTCTGCCTGACCTTGGTCAGAAAGTCGTATGGGTTGAGTCGGTTATCTGTAACTGAAAGCAGTGATTTTTCAGGTAAAGCATTTAATGGTCGACCTATCACTAATTGTAAATGAGTAGGGGTAACAGCTAAAGGGTCGTTGGGATCAGCGGGAAGAGGATAATAATATAAAGTTCGTGAATTTAAAATCGCTTCAATGTCGATCAAAAGAGTATTCAATTGCTGTCTATCCAAAATGCGTTTTTTTAAGTGATGTTTAAAACTTTTTACCGCTGCCTCCCAAAGACCGCCAAAGTGTGGAGAAAGTTGGGGATTAAAAAAATGCCAATTGATCCGCTTAATGTCTCTTACATTTGGTATGAATATATTGAGGAAGCGACTCATCCCAAGTTATTTTAGATTTCCAACAATCTTGCATTAGAACCTTGGCATAATGAAATCACTGGCCCCAGCAGACCAAGAGGGTCAAAGATTTTTGAAATTTCTGGCAGAAGTTTCCTCTTTGTGGAAATGACCTGAAAATCGATCGGTCGGACAAGATACGTCAGAGTATCGTTCTGAGAATTCCACGTAATCCCTAATGTTTTTTGCGCCGGATTTTCTTTGACGACGCAGTCTAGAATCGAACATTTTCTTCTCGATGTTATCCTAAGGCAGACTTATGATTGGAAGCCCATTTCCTCATAATAAATCCCCCTTGTTTCAACAGTTCAATCATCTCATCCACGGATGTTAAAGTATTTCTTCGAGAGAGTTTGCACCGGAGATAAAATCGTCAACATAAAAAGTCTCAGAAGAAGTTTGCTAGCGCATGGGAACCTTTCTGGCTTCATCACGCGCTAACTGTTAAATAGTGCGAATCGCTAAAAAAGGCGCGCAAGCTGTCCCCGAAGACGGTGTTTAAGCAGGAAAGTACGAATTCGACCCTGATGGATACCACAAGATTTTTTGAAACTTCCCTATCTTCGTGGTGTACGAGAATCTGCCTATACATCTTCTCAATGTCGGCAGTTATGACATATGAGTGAGTACGAAACCGAAAAAGCTGCACAAAAATGGTATTTTGAATGGTCGCCTACCATGAGAACTTCATTCAACGAACGAATTTGGCCGACGCGTCGAACACGACTCTGAATTTAGGGGTTTCGCTGACTTTTTTGATTACAGCGTGATGAGGAAGATAATACCCATCATCGGTATCGTTTTCGGCTAAATTCATGTGACCAAGAGAGACCAAGTATTCTTCCATTATTACCCTTTGATATTTCAAATTCAACCTTGATTATTGGATTTGCCGCGAGGTTTCTTTCAAGAGCATGGAAACGCTTGAAAGCCAACATCCTAGAATTACCTAATTTCGGACTTGCTATCACGAAACAGAAGTCGAACTGTAGTTTATTATTATTGTAGCTATGATGTATTATTGTAGCGACCTGTCTCGTCGCGGCGAGTGTGATCAACGAAATGTTTCTCACACGCCACTTCGTCTCGAGACTTCAAAGGTTCATGATCGAAATCTTCAATCAGCCAGAAACGTTCTAAAAGTCTATCTAATTTAACAACGTTACAAGAAGATTTTGCAGTCGTAGAAGACGAACCTGAACCTCCTGCAACAATCCAACCTAGCGTTGTCTTTTGCAGTACAATCTGCGGCTCCTCGTGTCGGAGTTTTTAAGCTGGCCTACAGCTAATATCAACAGTGTCGTGCGGGAAGCTAACAGAACGTCTACTGTCTTAGGTAAATGAAATTGAGGATCAAGCTATCTGCAAATTCTTAGGAATATTGAAAAGATGTCGAGAGAATGCTTCATTAGGCACTAAAATCAGCTATGTTTGGAACGATCAAGAAGTTCATATTCAATTCATATTTAACATTATTGTAAGTAGACAAAGAAGATGCTTTAATGTAGTGATTCGAAACCGTGCATAAATATCAACTGCTCCGATGTTAAGGGCACAAGCTTGTTTAGGTAAATTTAACGCGTCAGCAAAATTGTTCTGTAACTAGATTGACTGTGGGACATGAGTCTAAAAAGTGCGCGAACCTTAATGCAGTGCCCTCGACTATCTTCACATTTAACGACAGCGGTCGTCATTAATTGAGACTCGGAGGGTCGTTTGACCGAGGCGTAGGAATAATAACCTGCTAGTCATGGCTGAGACGTGGAAGATTTCGTCTCCGATCCATTGCGAGAAGAAATGGTTTGACCCTGAGATTGCCTACTTGGACGCTTTGTCCTTCTTTTCGGCATGCAAGGAAATGGTGATGACCCCGCGCACACTTCTTGCAACGTTTCCCGCTTTTGCATGGGGTAGCGTGTGTGAAAGCAGACAATTACACGACAAAGGTTATTGGTTAAAGGTTAAAGGTTATTGTATTGGTTATCGTATTGGTTTTGGCAAAGCTCAAACGCTCCGGGATTTTTAGTTTGTTGAATTCAGGACATTTAAACAGACGATGATCTCCATGGCATTTGCAACATGCATAATTCGACGAAGAAGAACCGCAGTGACGAGTGCGCGAGCATCGCCCTTTGCAACCTTGCTCTGATGCTGAATACTCTTATCTCCCACCCGCTTGCGACTAGCCGATCGCTCTAACGAATCAAGATTTCTCTTCTGAAGAGACTTTTGAAGTTGTTCAAGAGTTGGAAGAGTGTTTTGGGATCTAACCTGTCTCCCACCCTAACTCGACTCCCATTTAGATCGAACGGTTGGAGGAAGGCATCCTTCGACGAGCCGGATAATGAACAATGAAGTGCTCGACAGTAGTGACCACGAGGTTCTTTAACAGGCGAGCATGCTGCAGCGCCGTATCGATGAGATTAGATAGTCCAGCAGCCGTCGCCTTACGGACCGCCTCAACAATATGTATAATACCGTCGAGATGTTCGTTCACTACTAGTCGCCTTCGATCGTACCAATCGAGAAGCGTCTGCTGCCAAGCGATTAAATAATTTTCTTCGCTGGGAGGGAGATCGTCGAGTTTTCTCAAAGCGGAACCCGTCAAAAAGAACTTTCTAACTGAGTTATGTTTGACTGTATTATTAATAATGTCTGTCCGTGAATGTACTCTGCAATAAATTTTTGTACGCTAGTCATTTGCTACGAGTGCCGTCATAAGTCGGAAGTTTCACTTCAAGAAGTTTCGGTTTGTCTTGTCCGCGAATATTACTCGCGTTTAGTGTTGAACTTGCGAGTGGTTCAACTGCCTGTAAACTAGTCACCGTCGCTGGTAGCAGCTATTTTGTCATAGTAACTATTTTTGCAAGTCTAAAAGAGAGTCTACAAGGATTAGGTCGGTTGCAATGATATTATTAACTCCTCGTTGTAATTTGTTAACGTATTCGTAAAATAACGTTGTGGCTGTCTGTAGACGTAGATTCGCGTTTAAGGGATTCCCCGTCTGGCTCCCCACGAATTCTATTAACATATCGACCAGCCTTTTAAGATGATTATATTTACGGACGATATAATCCACACGCTACTGTTGATGGCTAGATAACGACATTGTGAATCTAACTAAATAAATAAACTGCTCATGAAGAAATAAAAAGGATTTGAATTACACTTAAATGACTGATTGAGTGTTATATAAAAAACAACGGTCTCGAACTCAAAACTATTTCAAAATAAAGAACTCGAATTGCTTTGAATAGAAAACTCTAGACTGAATAAAACGAACCGATTGAATAAAAAAAGGTGACTAAAAAATGCAACAAAAAGTGCATGAACGCGAGTTAAATTATGAGCGCCCAAAATAATACTAAAATTGGATCTCGCTTGCATTTTGATTAATACTTATCTTTTCTATGACGCCGTCAGCACCGATGGACAATACCTGCGCCTCGCAGAGATGATGACGAATTGCTGGACTTCGAGTTTGCTGACCCACGTTGGGCTCGAATGAGCACTTTCCTGGCACGATGCAGCAGTTGCGCGCAGGAATACGATCGAGTACTCGCGAAAAACTCGCTGCTCTTATTGTCTTTGTCTCGCGCGCGCCTGTTTCTCGATTAACGCGAATCACGGTCGGTGTATGCTGCGGGACGTCGCTTTTGACAAAGCGTGAGAAACTCACTTCGCAGGAGGTACCATGAATAATTTGCGACCGCTTACCGTAGGTGGTGGCTGTTCTTGTTTATGTTTTATTTAATAAATGGAAATCAGATCTTGAAAAATAAACCGAAATTTTATATTAAACTAGATCAGGCGCGCGCTTCGCGCGCGGAGATTCGGTTTAGAGGTTATCGCATAAACAATAATATAAATAATAAATAAATAATAAAAGACAACTATCGCTTGA
The DNA here is from genome assembly GCA_035582995.1 of Sycophila quercilanae. Lineage (NCBI taxonomy): Eukaryota > Metazoa > Arthropoda > Insecta > Hymenoptera > Eurytomidae > Sycophila > Sycophila quercilanae. The sequence goes on along the minus strand of JAWWEP010049965.1, from coordinate 4,830 downwards.
CCAATCACAACGCAAGAAATACTGACTACAATGAAAAGCCCATGCATTTTTTATAAAGGGATGATAGTATTGCTTACGAGAAATAAAATGAAACAGAAAGGCTTGAGAAGGGCTTTTTTTATTCTAACAAAAAAAACTTTTTATACAAAACAAAAAAAACGAATTCTCGACTGATAAACGCGATCATCCGGATTCACGACGGTGATTCGGCGGGCAATTGCACGTGGCAGCGTGGCCGTTAACGAAAAAAATTATGCTCGCAATCGTACGTACCAAAACATACTCTCACACAAGGATAATGATCACCGTCAGCGGACGGGAAGGTGATTCGGGAACGATATCTTTTGTGAAACATATTGGAAAGGTTCATGAACACGATGAATTATGCATAATACACTCACTTCCACCGTTTACATGCTAATTTCTAAAGCGAGTAGTCGATATGCTTCCATTCAGCAATGGAAATTAAGGATTGGGCATGGTTTACGAATGCAAATGCACGATATCTGATGTGAACATAATGGAAAGATTCATTAACACGACGAAATATGGCCAATACACTCACTTCTTCACAGTCTGTAGTTAGTTACAGTAGAGATGCCGCATTACAGTCGCCGTTTCCATGATAAATTCTAAACCGAAGTAGTCGATATTCTTCCATCCAGAAATTGAAATTAACGAGCTGGCATGGTTTACGAATGCAAATGCACGATATCTGTTGTGAAATATGTTTCATTATGGATGGAGAGGTATGAAAATGATTAACACGAGGAATTATGCCAATACACTCACTTCCGCACAGTCTGTAGGCGGTTACAGTACAGATGCGGCGTTACACTCGCCGTTTACATGCTAGTTCTAAAGCGAGCAGACATTATGCTTCGGATAGAGCAATTGAATTTAACGAGTTGGCATGGTTTATGAATGCAAATCCACGATATCTGTGGGGAAATACAATGGAAAGTTTCATTTACACGTGGAATATATGCCAGTAGACTTACTTCCGCAGTTTGTAGTCGGTTACAGTACAGATGCAGCATTACAATCGCCGTTTATATGCTATTTCTAAAGCGAGTAGTCGATATATCCTTTCATTTAGCAATTGAAATTCAGGATTGGGCATAGTTTACGAATGCAAATGCACAATATCTGTTGTGAAGCATAATGGAAAGATTCATTAACAAGAGGAATTATGCCAGAAGACTCACTTCCGCAGTTTGTAGTCGGGTTATTATAGTACAGTTGCAGCATTAAAATCGCCGTTTACATGATAATTCTAATGCGAGTAGTCGATATTCTTACATCCAGGAATAGTATCAAATAATTATAGTCTATAAGCGATTAGATGCTGCATTATAATTGCCGTTTACATGTTATTAAAATACTAAAAGGAAAACTTCCTTTTAATTAAAGGGAAAAATCCCTTTCTTTCTTTAATTAAATGATTTTAATAATTATTTTCCAAGATATGATTTTTTTTTAAATATAATTTTTTTTTGTATAATAAAAAACTTTTCTTAAAATCAAAATTTCGCCTTAAAAAATAAACAAATGAACATAACAAAAAATACCAAAAAAGATTATGGGATGTAAAAAAACCGAATGAAAGCGGGTTTCATCAAAATCGAATAATAAGATCCTGAGATATGACATGATAAATACAAATACAATACAATACAAAAACACATACACGCATAACGCTTTCACACACACCCACACACACGCGCGCCTAAACACTCACACAAACACACCACAGACATTTTTCGAAAATGTCTGTACGTGTGTGTACACAACCTTGATTGTTGGATTCGCCGCGAGCTTTCTTTCAAGAGCATGGAAACGCTTGAAAGCCAACATCCTAGAATTACCTAATTCGGACTTGCTATCACGAAACGGAAGTCGAACTACAATAGCGACCTGTCTCGTCGCGGCGAGTGTGATCAACGAAATGTTTCTCACACGCCACTTCGTCTCGAGACTTCAAAGGTTCATGATCGAAATCTTCAATCAGCCAGATGCGTTCTAAAAAAAGTCTATCTAATTTAACAACGTTGCAAGAAGATTTTGCAGTCGTAGAAGACGAACCTGAACCTCCTGCAACAATCCAACCACATACAGACATGTGTGTACACATACAGACATTTTCGAAAAATGTCATAAATTGATGTAAAAACCTTAAAAAACAAATGTCTTACATTTTTTTAGAGATACTTATTTTTTACTAGTAGAAAGGCCTCCTTTGTGAGAAAATAAAGGCCTATGGGATTAGGCTAATGGTGGTTTCTTTCATTATTTGATACTAGGAAAACAATTTCCAAAGTTTCATTGAAGTCTGTGATCCGGAGTTCAGAGCCTCTCTTAGTCAGTACATTACTGATCCGACTAGCACGTCTGCTACCAGTCGTCGATATCGATAAGTAAGGTACGATCGTGTTTACCAACCGGAATCCGAGCCGAAAATTCGCGCTTATTTTGAATGCAATGTTTTGATATTTAAATATCGACATAGTCGAATAAAATGAGCATAATAAAAATCTAAAAAAAACAATTTTATGTATTTTTGACGTTTTCCGCTCTGGGTCTCGCTTCTTTAAATTTCTGCCCAGAAATTTATGTAGATATTTGGAATGTGATGTATATAAATCATAAAATAAAATAAAGATAAGACATTTATTAATAGAGAAATGTAGATAAAGAAACAAATTTAACGAAAATCTAATAAAAAAGCAGAATTTTGCGTTGTTTGTTACATTTTCAGCTCTGCCTTTCAATTTCTTAAATTGCTGCTCTATACTTTATCTACATTTTCGGAATGAGGATGTACAATCAGGAAAAAAAAAAAAACGATATTTTTAAATTTTTAGGTATAAACCCCCTTAAATCATAATATTTCTTTTATTCCACCCCCTATCTAAAAAATCAGTTTTCGACTCTGAAAGTCGGTGCAAAAATAGCATATTTTTCCCGAAAATAACATTTGCTGGAAATATGAGAAATTAGCGGGAATATGAGAAATCAGCGGGAAATATGAGAAATTAGCGGGAAATATGAGAAATCAGAGGGAAATATGAGAAATTAGTGGCAAATATGAGAGTTTTGTGGAAAAATTTTTTATTTTAATTTTTAATTAAAAAAATTTAAGAGATATTTTATCTGCCTAATATAATGCGAATAAAGCTGATAAGTTAAAAAATAACACGTTGGCCTCTTTTTTCAGACTCGGAAGTGGTTTCAATAGGAGGTGGAATAAAAAATACTATTATGTAACACGGGACGAAAGTAGATTTTTCCTTGGGTGAATACTGACCTCACGAGTAGATTTTTCCCTCGGGCAGTAAACCACCCTCGTGAAAAATCTGCTCGATCGGGCAGTAAATTCACCCGCGGAAAAAATCTGCACTTTTCGCCTCTTAAACAAGAGGCACATGTAAACACATAATGTACTATTTTATTACTAGTTATTATTATTATTATTATTAGTTATTATTCGCACTTGTTTATCGCTCTACTGAATAACGGAATACTTTCGACTTCACGATAAATTAATCAAACAGGAAAACTATTAAATCAGAAAAATTACTTGATGCACAGAAACAACGAGTCTTTTGTCCTTCTCGTGCTGTTTCCGTTTCTGCATGAGAAGAGCAGGAGGAGGAGGAGGTCTCGGACGGAATGTGGGAGTAGTGAAAAATAAATTCACTTAATTGAAATTGTAAATTTTCACTTATTCACGAGCGAAAAATTATATCACTTTTTAAATAAGTGAAATTTTACTTATTATTTGTAGGTGGAGAGTTTAATTATAAACTGATTGAAAACGGGAATTTTCACTTATTCATGAGGGAAAAATTACCTCATTTTTTGAATAAGTAAAATTTCACTTATTTAGATATAAAGTTAAATTTTCACTGAATAAAAATGTGAATTTTCACTTATTCACTTGTGAAAAGTGTATTTTCACTTATTCAGTAGCGAAAAATAGCATCACTTTTTTCAATACGTGAAATTTAACTTATTTAAATTTAAAAAGTAAACCATGTTCAGCGCATAAACTAAATAATTTAAAAACTTCACGTAGTAAAGAAAAAGAAATGTCCCTCTCCAATTCTGGAAAATATTAACTCATGTTATACTCACGTTCCCGCAGCTTCGACCGGGAGTATGTTTACGTCGTAACAACACCTTTATTCCAAAGATCTCGCGAAGGCGTGTTGCCAAATCGCCACCGACGTGGAGCCGCGAAGTGAGCACCGCCACTTTTGACAGGAGTCTACTACACCTTCCCGCGTGCAGAGCTCCCTCGCGACCCTCGGCTTCATATGAGTTTTTACCAATCGTTTTTTTTTTATCATTCGCATTCGCAACTGCGAATTTCGCCTTACGGCTGATACATCGATTCGTTTCCGAATCACCTTCCCGTCCTCTGACGGTGATCATTATCCTTGTGTGAAAGAGTGTGTGTTTTTGGTAAGTACGATTGCGAACATAGTTATTTCGTTAACGGCCACGCGCGGCCACGTGCGATTTCCCGCCGAATCAAGGTCGTGAATCCGGACGATCGCGTTTATCATTTAAGAATTCGTTTTTTTTGTTTTGTATAAAAGGTTTTTTGTTAGCTCTCTCGCTCCGCGCGCCCCCACTCTCGCGCGCCGCGCCGTCTCTCCCGCTCCGCGCGCCGTCTCTCTCTCTCCACGCGCTCTATCTCCGCGCCGGGCGAACACGTGTTTGCTCGGCTCGTGCATCTCCGCCGTCGCTCGCGCTTCCTCGTGGTCGTCTCGCGTCGCGTTCCCCGGTTCGGTCGGGCGAGTGTCGCGAGTGTTGTGTGTGTAT
>JAWWEP010049933.1:0-11194 GCA_035582995.1 Sycophila quercilanae | reverse complement strand
GTGTAACTGTTAATAAATATTAACTTGCGCCGAATGACACGAGAAAATTTACTGTCAAATAAATGTCGATTTTTTATTGAATCATTCTTTTTATCTATGTAGATTTCTTTATTACTATCCATCTTAGTATATTGATACCCCTGAGAAATGATAATTTAACGGGTGTAAATAAATAAATGTAGTACGAAATAGAAATAAATTTATGCAAAAAAGGAATACCATCAACAATCAGTTTTATGCAGTTATTTTGATAATAGCTGAACAAATCATAATTATTAAGTAAAGATTAATAAATATAATTAACAGTCAAAGTACGATGTAACGAATTTTGATACGGAAGAACGCCAAATGGAATACAGTATGTCAATAATTCGTAAGAGATAAATGATTCAAAGTGATCGCTGCGTGGTCGGCCAAGCTCATCCAATGCAGGTTTCCTCGAAAAATCAGTGGTTTTCTCGCAGGGAATCTCACTCGTTTCAGGAATGCATAGGCGCCCTGCACTCCCCAATTCCTTAATACTTAAGCAGTCGGCTAAAGGAGCGCATGCGAAAAGAAAACTAAAGAAGAAAACTAAAATAAAAAAAAAAGAGGGAGACATGAAATTGCCTGAGCCGGCACCGAAAGACTCGCTTTACTTATCGCTTTTTGGTTTCGCTCGCGTTTTTCTTATCCACGCCAGTCGCGAATTCCAAGATTGGAACTTGCACGTGAATCATTTAGTAGCAACGCTGTAAGATATTAATGTTGTGGATACACAGACTCGTCAGTCAATTTCAATTTGCCTCCTCTCGAGTTCACCAAAATTGTTTTCAATTAAATATTTCAGCAAGTCAAGAAAAATAAGGAGTTTGGTCATTTTTTCGTTGCAATTTCATCGCTCCTCGGCAAAAAAGGGCAAGTTTCAATTGCATGTTTCACCGCAAAAGGCCGCACTTCGTGAAATTCTCTCCCACAAAAAAGCACGTTTAGATTTTCGAAAGTGTTCCTTTTTACGAGATCTCGCAATTCTGCTTTTTCATCCTATAACGCGGGACTCCTAAAAGATATTTTTCCTCGTTTCGAAACCCCCAAAAGCGTGTTTTTCTTTTTTGACCGACAGAATTCCTAAAAATATTTTTCTTTCGCGGTAATCTCTGAATTTTGTCAGTTTACCTTATAGAAGAATGAGACGCGCTTCTCTTTGTTAGGAAAAAAATGAGACGCGCTTTTCTTTGTTGGAGAAAAATGAGATGTGCTTCTCTTTGTTAGGAACGGGCGAAATGAGCATTTTTTTTTTCGATAGGGAGATGCGATTTGCATAGAAATGTTTTGTATGCAGCTACAGTACGTTTTTATCCGGTTCTTCTGCTCGAACCGAGACGAGGGTTGACATCGTCTTTGCTCCTACCTAATAAGCAGGAGCAGTTCGTCTTATTTTGTTCCCAGACTAAAAGCTCAACGCTAACGCAATGCGACGTGAGTGCGGTCGAACTGCGCGCCGCCGTCGGACAGGGCTCTAACATTTGTCGGCAACGAGAAGAAATTTCAGACTAAAAATTTTACAGGCGAGATAGTCAATACATTTTCCGTATAAGACTTCGAGCACGCACTAAGCCGAAAATTCAAAACCGAATTTGGTTTGTATATTTTGATAAAAGCAGCAGTGATTTAATTTTTCTTTTAACAATACTATGATAATTAACAGAAGATTATTTTGATGAAAAATTAATCTAAAAGTTCGTTATAAACATTTGTCTTTTACGTCTTTTAGATCGAAATCCGTAGTTATAACTTTTTTTTATTGTTGATGGGAATTCAAAATTAAGATTATCACACAAAATAATATTTGGAAAATACAGAGTTGTTAGCGTAAAAATGACCCTACTTGATTTAAAAAGAATCATTCTTTTGTTTCTTAAATACCTTTCTAATCTGTAGTATACCATGGATCGATCTGTTGCGTGTTAGATGGAGAAAGCCTACTAACCACGTAGTGACATCGAAACCAATCAAATTGAAAATAACTGACTTTTAGTCCCATCATTTCTTTAAGGCAGGATAAAGGTGAAAGCTATACTTACCTTTCTTATAATTTAAAATTAATATCGATGATCGATCTTTTCTTTCTTTATGGTTTTGCCTGCGTGATAAAGTGAGTAATAAAAAGAACGATGAATAAAATTGCATTAATTGAGTATTTTCGCTTTTGAAAGAAACTGATAATAAAATCGGAAAATTAGATCGGTTTATTTTGTGAGGTTTCTATAAGCACTATGTAAATTTAGTTCGAGTTCTGCGTAAGTTCGGCGTACGCCTTTCAATGAAACTATTCATAAAATTCACCGAACGTAACTATTTTTGAGTATACGTATTATTATATCTCGCATCTAGTTTGATAACATGCAGTTACTTGCTCCTTTAAAAATATGATTTTTCAAGTATGAATACTACCTGTTAAAATATTGAAACAAGTAAAATTAAAGAATTTTGTATAAAATAATATCCTTTTTTAAAAATAGGATGGCAGGATGTGGTGAATCATTTTAAAACGTGATTTTTTTGACGCGAGCATATCCGGTAGGTAGTCTATTCAAAAATTTAAGATAAATCAAAATAAAACGACTTAATTCAATTAGATATTTTATTGAAGAAGCAGTCATATGCTGATTAATTTACGCTATAAAAGCTAAAATACGCGGATCGTTTAAATAATAATTAATTTACTTTGAAAATCTAAAGAGCAAAGGATAAATAAATTCATTTTAATTAATAAAGGGCCTTTCAATAGTACCAATAGCAACATGCAGTCTTTAATCAGTGAAATGGTGCAATTATAATTACATAGCAGCCTTTGATTGATACGTGGGCATTCCGAATTTCTACCGTTCAATTTGTGCTCCATGCTGCCAAGTTAGTATTTAGGTTGCCGCTGCTTTAATCAGATATCTGCGTAATTTAACTCCAACAATTAGAGAAAATAAAAAAATAGTAGTTTTTTGGAAGACAATAAGAATTTCCAATATAATATAATTTTAAACATAAGTCAACAACATTTAACATTGTAGAATTAAAATTTTAACTTTTTATAGTTAAAAAGTTAAAAAAGAATCTAAATGGATTTTTGTGGCTGCAAAAGAGGATGCTTATTTTATGCAAATATGCGCTGCAATTCGTCCTCATAAATCCGTTACAAAAAATAGCTATAATATTTTATGTCACAGTTGTTCAATGCCGGATGTTGTGAGGAATTTAAGCCTCCCATTTAGGCGCGTTTGATGTTACTGTAGATTACGATGGATTAACTAACTAGAACGCCCTCGTACTCCACTGATGCGTTCGGGCATACTAGCGAGTCGTTTGGCTGAAGATATTTTGACCCACTCGCATTACTTTGATCTTCACGAATGTGTATCTAAAATTATGGCTCTTTGAGAATCGAAAGTTAAAGAAGCTTTTTCATTGAAAAAGCATAAATAAACCTGCAAATGACTGTTAATTATCCTCAAATGTTACTCTACAATTTTTGTTAAGCTATTTCGTTAATTCGGTTAAGATTCGATAATATTCGGTCAAGTTAACCGTAATTTAATTTGCGTCCATCAGATATCTTCAGTGTAATATACATCCGTTACTAAAAATGAAACACTGGATTTACCCATCCAAGAGATTCCAGAACGTAGAAAAGTATTGTCTTTACAAATAAAAATGATCGTTGGAAATATCTATTTTACAAAAATAAGCAAAGTATTGATTTCTAAACAGTTCAAACATCATAATAGAAAAAATGGACTGTCGCCAGTCGATAAACGTGCATAATGTTTTAGAAAAGATATCGTTTTAAGGGGATCCAACACCTTTAAATGTGGCTCCACATAATTATCTAAAAATGAATGAAAATTAATTGTTAAAAATGTTTTAAAATTATATAGTTAAATTACATTAAATTAGCAATAAAATTATAAAAAGAAAAAATGTACAAACCCATCGTATCCATAGATATGACCATTTCTAAATTTAGCCTTTAGTGCAAACTGCAGATTCAACAGTTTGATAGATTTGAATGGGCCCGGGCTTAAAATGTAAGTATTCCATGACATTTGTGCCCGAATAAGTTATGTGTTCCAATGTCATTTCTAGATATTACTCGAAAAACTAATCAAAATGCCCATATTCAAAACATTCCGGAAGAATTAAAGGGTGTTGAGTGTACATGACCCTCTTAAGATCATTATCCTCCAAAACGGGGTAAAAAAGAGTTTCGTGGTATTAAATTTTTCTCATTTCCTGCGATAAATGTCTAAAGCACCTCTGGTTACATTGTGGCCATTTCGCGTAAACCTCAAGCATGTTTGTATTAACAAGTAGAGTGTCGATACATCGCCACACAAGTGTAGCTGGCGTTTGGTACACGAAATTCAAATGTACCCAAAGTGGGTGTTCTCCGTAACAAAGGCCGAATGGTTCAATTATGCTCTCACTCCATTCACCCTATTCTTCTTTTCTCCTCAGGTGACCAAATTTACATTAAATAATTCTAATCAGAGCCAGCCATCCTCCACGCACCTCCCTAAACGATACAAAAGACCGAAGCGGATTATACGAAAAGTCGATCCTGAAATAGTTACAACACCACGACAGAAATGGATCGCAATCCGAGCATGAATTATGTCGAATAAGCGCGCGATAAGATACCGAAAAACAGCAGCGCGAGCATAAAGATAGGATTTGGCTTTGCGGACGTCGACCGATAAATTATCGCTACGAACGAGCCATTATAACGGTAACGACGGTAACGCGTTATTTTACCGTCCCGTCAAAAAAAAGTGCACAGAAAGGCGTGACGCGCATGATGGTCTCTTTTACCGGCCGTTGCGCCCAAGGCTGAAGAAACTAGGACCTCAGCAAGACAAGTTTAAAAATTATTACTTTTGGTCTTGAGATTCATAAAATTCACAGTCTTCGTCCAAATACTCTCGATATTGTCTTGATATTTGTACTGAAAAAATTAAACCTTAACACTTATTTTAAATTAATTACTATAGCCTTCCTTATATAAATTGATATTTTAAAAATTTGGCGGCCATTAAGGAACACATTTTATCAAGCGGCAAAAGCATTAACTTAGTTATTATTTTTAAACTAAGAGGTACCGATACCATATACCTTTTCTGCCTCTATACTTTTATATATATAACTTATTCACTAAAGTTGTTAATTTATTAATTATCTTTATTAACAATTACTTATACAAATCTCAGGAAATAAATTCATCTAAAACAAAAAATAATCAGAATCTTAAAAATTTTATCAGAAATTATTGTAAAATAGTAGATTATACATCAAGGGAGTAAAATTAATGAATGGTGCACAATCTACCGCGACGGTCTTGTCTCGACTCTTTCCTCGACTCACGGAACAAGACAAGACCGATATTTTTCTAGCCTCTGAAAAAAGCAACGCTTAATTCCGGCGGATCTCGACTGGCATAACTGGACACTACGCATGTAGAGAAATGTACGCGCGCATAACTCCGTTTCGCGCGCAGCTGGTGGCAACTTATGCGCTCGTACATAAATCGCAGCGGCGCGCGGAGCGCGATGTACGGCCGCGCGGCAAGTCTAAAAGGAGATGAGGGAAGGGGGAGGGGAGAACGAAGCCGCTTAATTAGGCCGCTTTAATTACGGGCGCGCGAGTTCTTCTTTCGTCCGGAGTAATTGTGAAAGCGTAATTAAGAGGCGCTATAGGGGATATAGCCGCGATTTTCAACCGCCGCCATCGACCCCGACGCGCACCTTTTTTTACCACACCTCCACCCTCGCAGATTTCACCCCCTCGACGTTCATTTGCCGACGGTAGGGGGGGGGGGTATATATAGGATTTCAATTTAGCCGACGGGGTGACGGCTGGTGACCGCGCCCCTTCCACGAGAGCAGACACAATTGAGCTGAAAGCAACCCGCGCGCCGATGAAATATGCAGTGTGAAGCCCAGACCTTTTCTTACACTCGCTCGGCCCTCTTACCTCCCTTACCCGCACGCTTGCTCACTCACCATTCAGGCAGCCTCCTTTCTTCCGCGTGCGGCGTCGCGTCGCCCTGGAAAAGGCATAATGGGGCCCGGCCGCCGAGGGTGGGTTAATTGTAAAGAAATATATAGAAGGGGAAGGCCCGGCCAGGAGAGAGGGGTGATGGGTTTTAAACCTCCCGCCTTCCGGAGGAAGACGTCGACGGGGATTTATTTAAGGAAGGGTTGAAAAAAAATGCCGAGGGTGCGTTTGAAATGAGCAGTAGGAAGAAATTGAGCGAGTTGTGTCGATTTTAATGAGGATGTATGAGCAGTAATTACACGTGCACACGTAAATGAAAAAATAATTGGAATGCTGCGGAATGACTCGATAGTTTGGAGACTCTGTGCAGTCTGGTCTCGATGCTCGCAATTTCCTTCCGCAGGTGTGACTGAGTATGAAAAATTACACTTTTACGATCTTCATGGGAAAGGGAAATAATAAACCGGCAGTTCACTTCATTTTTATAGAGGGTATCGACGTAAAGTGAATGCATCAAAGGAGAAAGATTTTTTATTCAATTTTTCGCTCGATTTCGTGATTCTTTTTTTTTTCTCCTTCTTCATCTTGAATTTCAAGTAAATTATTATCAATCAGCCTTTTAGGATCTGTGAAACGAATGGACGACAGGAAGTTTGAATCAGGAAGAATATATATAGAAAAATAGAGATGTCTTTTAAAAAAATTGCATTTTTATTACATTATTTCGTAATGTGTATGGGAATATATTACAGGTATACAATATGCGCGAAAATGCGCTCGTGATAGTTTTTTTTTTTGCATTCTTTCTTTCGCTCGACAACCAATTGTTATCGCACTAATTATAATTTTTTTTTAAGTTAGTTGGATTTCTTACGTTATGTACATACATCTTAAATTTTGCACGAGACGCGACAGAATGGTAAGTAATTTTTAAGAAACAAAGTATGAGATGTACAAGCAGTTCTATTTATTAATATACCTATAATTCGTAAACTACGAATTCGCTGATAATCTAAAAATAAAAAATTTAATCGAGTTTTACCGTTCGTTGCTTACAAAAGTGTGAAAAAATACACTTTTGCATTTGGAGCTATCAAATTGTCACCTCACTAAATAAATAGAACGCTATTTCCCAGAAACAAAACAGGCGGTATCGAAATAAAAGTTAATAATTCAGCGTATAACATAATCCTACTATAGACTCAAATGGCCGAAGCTTCAGAAACTTACAATTAAACTTTCGTCTACGCATCTCGCTCGTGTATTTTTTCTAACTTTATCACAGATTAATGAAAAAAAATATTGTTTCCGCTTCGAGAGCACTTTTTCTCCATAATAACAAATATTTATATATAGTACCTGCCGCCATGCGAGTGTGAAAAACTAGATTCTGGGACTCGAGCTTGAGCCTGCAGCATCCGAGAATCATTTTTTCGCCTCCACATTAAACATCATATTTTATAACACGTGGGCGAAAAACGCCGATTTGTCGCACACTGGCGAACGGAGTGTCGTACATATATAGTTTATACTGATTAATGTAAGATCGAAGTCTTAATCTCTGAAAGTTTCGTTTCTGCACAGACCGGAAGTAGGGATATTTAAAAAAAAATAAAACGCTGGAGCAGCCGCTCGTTTGTTACCGTAGCTCACGCTCCACCGAATGTGTCCCGTCGACTCTAAAAATGTTTACTGCTCGCGCAGAAAACAACTCCCCTCCACCCCACCTCCAGACCCTTCCTCCTTTTTTTCTTGTTTTTCGTTTTCCCTCCCATCGATCTACGCGTCTCCGCCGTCTAAATCGACGAGGGATAATTATAATAGGACCACCTAAGCTCCATACTCTCAGAAGCCAAATTATGTTATACCTATGTACTTTGCGGGATCAATCGTTATTTACGATTAATCGGAAATGCAGCAGTAACGCGCGCGCGAGCAGGAGGGTGTGCAGGGAGTCCGATGCAGAAATTAGCCGGCGCGGTAAATGGCCGATTAATTATGCAGTCCCGTCCTTATTGTGAATTCGCAAAGTGCACCCCTCACTTTTTCTCTCATTGATCAAGCACCGAAATATTCACGAGCTTGTTCCCCCGTCCGCCGGCTCCGGAGCACGGACTTTGGAGATTCGTCTTTCTAGTCCACTGCATTATTGAAACCAACCATAGAACGCCCGGCGATATCGGCGATCGCAGTCGCCGCAAGCTCTCCGTGCCCGCTCCCCTCGCACAGGTTTATCTTGCGCGAGCTTCCCTTTTAAGACCCCCTGTAGGGGGTCGACTCTTCTTTTGACCCACGAAAAATCGGATAAGCAAAAAACCGCGGTGCAGCTGCCCTCTAAAATTACGCCGGCGAATTCTCGCGCGAACTGGAGTCTATTTCCGCGCGGCGGGGCACAACTCACGATAAATGAATTGCTTTCATGGCAAAATGAAGTTTGCCCGACGAAGGTCTGAAAAGAAAATTCGTTTTTCAGTAGCAAAGTATCCGCCGAGAAACTAAGTAATGAAACATTTTATTACTTTATTGCGCCGGCCGTTTTTCTTATGGGGCGTAATAAAAAAAAAATGATGGAGGAAGGAGGGTATTCTCCCGGTAATTTTCCAAGTTTTTCTATATTAATTGGAAATTATGTTCGTAACGCGCGCTGCTTTAAAAAAAAAAAAGGAAGAATTTTAAGTGAACTCTTGACTGCCTATATCGATTGTGCCGGCCAAATTGTGTACAGGGCAACTCAACTTTCGTCGAGTTAAAAGTACGCGGAATGCTATAGCCTTCATTAAGCAGGCAAGTCCCCCGATTGAACTTTTCACTTTGGTTCGCCGATACCCGCATACTTCACGTTCGGCTGTCTCTTTGTTACCCGACACTTTATTCTCCCATACAAACCTATTCAGCCTAAATTTTACCCAGTGCCCTGACAAATTAATTTCACCTACTACCTACGGCACGAAGTATTTAAGTAAAAAAATTTAAAAAATTCTCTCTTAAAAAAGTGATGACCGGATTTTATGAAGCTTCGAAAACGTGGATGTATAATATTGGTTCGTGGAGCAATATCCGGTATGGCGCCAAAATTCAAAATTTCTAATTTTAATGAGTCGTGAATAAATAGTATATAGATTTTGCTAGCAAAAGAACAAATCAACGCGCGAAACCGACCGAACGAATTGAACAGTCGCCAATGAACGAGCCCCGCGCTGAGTCGATAACAATAACCAAAGTTTCCTCGTTTATAGCAGAAGGGGGGGGGGGCAGTGCACCTTGACTGGAAAATTTAAGTTAACGATACACACCTCCCTCAGCCTTGGCCACGCCGTGTCTTTCCAGGAAACGTCCCATCGTTTCCGCGCGAGGAGAGATACGGAGCCGTAGGGGCGGAGAAGGGGGGTGAGCACACGGAGGTTCCTCCCCCATTAAGAGAATGCAACGGGCGCCCGCAAATGGACTCTCTAACGGCAAGCGCGAGGGGGAGGGATGGATAGGGCGCTGGAATACGTAATGGTGGGGTATTTAACGCTAATCGCACGCGAAATGCGTACAACACTGCCGGGGACTTTAAAAAACCGTCTTAGCTTAACCCGCCTCTTCGCTGTTCGCCGTTTCCCGCCGACGGGCGCAAGTCAAACGGAGAGCTTCGGGCAGTGTCACGCACCTCCTCCCTCCTCCGTGAAAATGGGGTATATATATATGTATATAAAGGAGTGTAAACCTCGCTCCTCCGGTAACTCTTACGATAATAACGCATTTTACACGTACACAGTTTTCACGCACACGCGAGCGACTGCATTACGTACGCGGACGAAGTGAACGGCCGCTCGCATCGCATATACACACGCGGACGTATGGCACACATTGATTCCATCGAAATTATTACACGCCGGGGCGGTGAGGTCGCGAAGTACTGATTTCGCAGTGTTCCACGTTTACTGTCACCGACTGGGGTCGTCAGTGTAAGAGAGCCCCCGCACACTGGCCGCCATGCAGTTTCGCATGTCGATCTCGTTTAAGGTAATTCTCGCACGCGGAATCAATAGCTTTATATAGTTCGCCTCGCGGCAATTAATTTAATCTGAAACTAATCCAACACTTTATTAGTCTCTAAAATTATATTGCTTTTCCAATTCTATCGACCATTTACTGCTAAAGTAAAACTGACCTAGGATCTGACGTTACTTGAACAAAGAAGGAAGGAACGAAGGAAGGTATTATTTACGCTAGCATGATATTACTGTGAAAAAGTAGAGGAAATCAAAAGGCTTATCCTGTAAGGAAAAGATTGGGCTAAACGGCGCAAGAACGAGCTTAAGAATCAGGGCCAGCGCACTCTCTTACACGTAGGTCGTAGGCTATACATTTGGCGTCACGCCGGGACAGCTGCTCGTGATGAAATTGGGCTGCTGTTGCGACGTCGGCTGCTGCTGCGGTGTCGTCTGGCTGTCTAGACTACCCGCATTTTGGAGCTGCCTCGCGGCCTGGCCAGCCTCGCCGCTTTGTATGCTGAAGTGCCTGTAGGATATGTACTCGGGCGGCACCGCCTGCTGATCCCTCTTCGCCGCCTCGCGCTGCTTCTTGACCTTGAGCAATTCATCGCTTGCGTCAATACAGCTTTTCCCGTACTGCTTTCATCCCTTAGCTCCCTCCTCCAAGTTCGAGAAAGCAACAGTCATTCGAGCAGCACGGGAAGACGTTTTGAATTAGTGCGAGTTAAAGCAACGGGATTATGGAAGTTCAAACGCAGCAGGATTACAAACAATAACTGAACGGAGTGGAATGTTTGGTGAACATTTGTAGTCGGACGTCCGACGCGCCGCACTTCAATATAAGTCAATATTGAGACTCTAAGTGATCCAGCCTTTGAATAGCGCGGGTTTAGTCAGCGTCTGTACTTCTGTAACACGCAGTTCAAATGCTGGATCACTGAGCGCTCCAACGAGGGGCTTTACATTAGGAGAAAGTCTTTTAAAAACCTTTTGAAGAGCTTTTAAAGGTCTTTTAGAAATCTTTTGGAAATCTTTTCGAAGACCTTTGAAAGTCTTTTTCAGAAATCGTTTGGAAATATTTTAAAAACCGTTTATAAATTTTTTAGAAATCACTTAAAAATCATTTAGAAATTCATGGAAAAAAACCTTTTACAAATATTTGAGGATCTCCAAAGATCTTTATATTT
>JAWWEP010049922.1:0-11195 GCA_035582995.1 Sycophila quercilanae | reverse complement strand
TGTAAATATGATAAAGATATTAGATGTAAATTAGTTAAAAACCAGTGTTACATTTAGATATTGCATAGATTACATATTTTATGAATGTGGGACAAAAAAAATTCTATTAAAAAAAAAAAAAAATTGACTAAACTCTCGTAAGAAATGTCATCGCAAAGTAATATTGATAGAATCAAAGCGCTAATATATATACAGTTGACTTTTCTTTTTCAGTTCGCCTTTCACTTGTAATTAATTCCAGAGTAGAGATACAATTTATCACGTCAAAGTTCATCGAAACGTTCAATTTTCTAATAATTCTTAGCTGAGAAAAAATGGATCTTCTTCTGTTCCTACTCTTTTATTTCCCGCGAGAACAATCAATTTGCGAGGCTCGAGCATTTTTTCATTCAATTGAAATTAGTAAAGCAAATAAGGTGAAAATCTCGGTGTTTTATTAATTACTTTCGTGCTTGTGTTTAATTACCCTTCAAATTGACTTTACAAGAATAACATGCGCATCTTTCCCAGGAAGTTACTTATAATGATGTTTGCAGTAAACTGTAGAAAATCTACATTAAACTCACGTGTGAGTAAAATTAATATCTGCGTGGAGGTGTTTGTAAACTGTAGTTAAACTCCATTTTATTGAAAATATTTTGGCGTAGATCTTGTTAGTTTGTTAGCGAATAAAAATGATGCATGCTCTGCCCTTTTTTAATTTATATTTTTCCTTGCAAGAAGTGAACAGTCAGGGTATAGTATGAGGACGAGGATGTCTCTCTAAAATTTTTATTCGCGAAAGTTTCATTAAAAAATAATGCCTTTTAAAAAATTTTATTTTTTGATGTGTCCTACAAAAATATAAAATTTTTTAAATAGGGTATTTCGACTCCCATGATGCAAAAGAAACTTTTATCGTACCTTTGCCTCTAATCAAGCAAACCACATTTAAAAAAATCGTGGTATCGTGCATATGGTAGTCTCTTAAAACAAAGCGATCTAGAGGAAGCAATAAAATTATTTCACTGATTTATTTAAAAAGACATGTTATAATTCTTCAATAATTCAAACGAAAATGTAAAATCATAAACAAATATCACTAAATCTTGCAGGTACACTGCGAGAAAAAAGTATGGTCAAAATCCCTTTATAAAAAATGCATGGGCTTTTCATTGTAGTCAGTATTTCTCGCGTTGTGATTGGTCAAACGATAGTAGTCTTTTATTATTTATTTATTATTTATATTATTGTTTATGCAATAACCTCTAAACCGAATCTCCGCGCGCGAAGCGCGCGCCTGATCTAGTTTAATAAATTTTTAATTTTTTGTTTAATAATTTTTTTTTTTTAAATATTTTTAACATTTATATGGAAACGTGATCAAAGACTGAACTCTAGATAAAAATTTCCATACTTTATAGTAAAATTCGCGATAAAATAGTAAGTTTTACTGGACAGTATTGAAAATAATCCTATATACATACAGCAAAATTTACTATAAAGTATGCTAATTTTTCCAGATCGATAGCAATTTTTATACAATACTTCTTTTAGTGTAGGTATAACATAGATTCGTAATTCAACTTTTACGTATGGATTGAGATAAATGTTAATCATTTACCTTACTGACCTTGTTTTCAATTCAGTTCTCTGCATTTTTTTAATTTAGTCAAATACCTCTAGTGCACAGCTTCTTATTTGTCTAACTTATTCGTCTGCATTGAAATGCAATTTTTAGCCACTTCTACATTTACTACTTTATTTGTAAGTTTCTATACTAATATACTTGCATCGTTCTACATAGCGCAGTTCAAATAACTCTTTTCTGCATTGCAAGTGTAGCTTTCACTTAGAAAATAACCGCAAATATTTTCTTAATAAGTTTAAAAATCGAAAAAACGTGCAAATGCAATAAAAAAATGTGTGCGCAATTTCGAAGCTGCTCGTACAATTTAGATGCAGCTGCGCGGCCGGGCATCACTTCAACAACGTCCTCGCGCACGTCACTCGAGAGTGATCAGACGATGAACACAAAAGCAGTTTTCAATGCGCTTTTCGGTGACGATCCATAACCATTACTGGTTTAGCGAATGTGTTATGATCCACATCTCACTGGTGAAAATATGCAAAACCGTTACTGATTTTTTAGAATTTGTTACGACTAATGTCTCTTTGTTTAATTAAATAATGAAGCTCTTTGAAGATGAACCCATTATAGTATTGATGTTTTGTGCGGATCTGCTACGATGACGAACTTTATCTTAAAAAATCGATGACAGGAAGTTGTGAAGCATCCGATGAAGCAACATTTCCATCAGCCAATTTGAATGTCAAAAAATTGTGACTTATGTTTTTGTCAGTTTTAACTGCGCTGAAATTTAAATTAAATAATTTCATTTAAAAAATAGATGTGCAACCTCAAAAATGAATTAAAAGCACCTGAATTCTAAAATAAATTAGGAAGTTTATTCGATGATGGTGCACCGATCTATAGTACTGGGAATAAGCTCGCGATTGAAACTTCTTAATAGTAAGTAATGAAGGTATTGTCAATTGTCAATTATTTGATTAAACGATACCATTACAATCTTAGTAGGTAAATTACGATTATCATTATACATAAATATAAACTGTACAAACTACATCGTCGTCTTTAACATAGAAAAGCACATTTCAAAAAAGAACTATTTTAATCCTCCATTTTTAAAGCACTAGAGTAAAGTATACACTTCCAGAGCTCGCAAAACTTGTGGTATAATTCGTATGATACTCTAATTTACCAGGTTTTGGAAGTGTTTACACTAATCTAGTGCTTTAAAAATGGCAGAATAAATAGTCATTTTTTTAACTGTGCTTATCTTCGTTAGAGGTGACGATATCAACTGCGTATACGTAAAAATCAAAAGACAGCTTTCAAATCAATATTTGAATTTAGCGATCCATTAAAACGGTATTTCAACGCTGTATTATCGTTTATTTTTCAACACAAGAAAACTGCTGACGCGGGCCACGATGAATTTCGCTCGATTACAAACTAATCAATGAAGACGCGTAGGCAGCTAAAGGCGTACGCTCACTATACAAGACAGCGTACATTGCATATCCTACCTGCACGTATATATATAGAGGTATATATACGTCTATATAGAGGTACATACGTTTATATGTATATATAGAGGTACATACGTTTATATTTAGATACATAGAGGTACATATGTTTATTTATGTATATATAACGTATATGTTTATACATTATACATATATACCCGCTATGCGTGGCGGCGCCAAAAGCCCATCACCGACGCGGGTGCGCGTGCGGGAGGCTGGCAAAAGTTGGCAAGGAGAGGAGGGCCGTCTGCACGCCGCGCTTGCCCCCCTCGCGTGCACGTGTACTTATAGAGGTGAGCGCTTCGCCGGCCGATCCAGTCCCTCTCTTTCTCGCGTGCACGCGCGACGTCAAATCACGAAAGTTGCCTGCCGCGGAGTCCGACTCTCTCACGGCCGAGCTGAACCTGTTGCTCCTATAAGTTACCTCAGGCTTCCGCGACTCTTCTCTCTTACTTCGTATCACTCTTTTTTGTCTTTCTTGTTTTATATTTAAATTATCTAATTTATTGAATTTTAACGTTCGTTGGTTCGTTGGAGTTTTTTTTTTTTTTTTTTTTTTAAAAAAAAGAGGAAATAGTACTTCGCGTCCCGTCGCAGTGCGTCGGTCAGTTTTTCGGGAGTGTCTATATTATAAGAGTCGCACCGCCGAGCGAAGGAGCTCAGCCGAGGTTTGTAGTTCTCAGACGGTGAAGCTATAATATACTACTGTGCCGGAGGAAAAATTTGGGTGGGATCATAGTTGCGGCAGATTCCTGAAACGTCCATATAAGCGCGACCTGGTGATGATGAATTGGCGCAGCGCAGAATAATTAATCTGCCTAATAAATTTGTTCGCCCGCGAGTGTTGTAAATCTGGATAAAGTAATAAAGTCAAGTGCTACTGGCATAGTTTTATTGGAGTATAAACATGTATAAGCGATGCGCGCCGGTGACGTCGATGATAGTTATCGTTTTATTTTTCATGCTGGAATGATTTATCGTGAGGTGATTTGGTTGATAGGCCACCTCAAGACTGTCGACGAACTCTTTTCCTGTTTTTTTTTTTTTTATTATTGAATAATGATACCGAGATTCTGCACAATCGAGCGATCGGCGCATCGCTGGTTGTAACTCAATCGCATGGCATTTAATTTTTATGTTGTTGTTATAAAAAAAATGTTATTTAGCTTCGTCGTGTTTTTTTTTTTAATGCAGCCAAGTTAAATTGAATTTTTTTACAACGACAGTTATGGCTGTCATGCATTATTCGGCTTTTTCAAGCATTAAGACGTTTCAAGAATTTTTTTTTTTTAAGTTTGCAAAAAAAAAAAGATTGTAAGATTGAAGTATTAAAAATAAAAAATAAATTTGTAAACGATACAATGTTTGAACAGCAGTTATGGACTATTTGCTCGCTCAATTAGAATGTACTGATCACTTTTATATTGAGATGGCTACTGTGCAAGAATTTTTAATTAAAACGTCCTTATGTACAAGTGTATAAATAATGTAAACAAATAACGTAAGCTTGGCAATTTGATAACAGAACGGTACCGACTGGCGTGAATTAATGAGCCAGTTTCAAGTTTTCCAGACACTCTTTTTCCACGGTAGAAGAAAATTTTTTTTTTTGTTCGAGTGATTTACCTTCTTGATTGCATATAGAGTTTAATCAGCACAGATTGCAATGATTTTTTTTATTAGTTTAAACCTTACTCTATTTGGCACAATTATTAAAATTATTTTAATTTACATCCTTTTCTTTAAATGATAGATTAATTATAAAAGAAAAAAAGTATTCGATATTAGATTAGAATCAGCAGTGAAACAATAACCTTCTGATCAATTTGCTTCAATACTCATGTAGAGTTATTTTGAGCGAGACAGAAAAAATTTGTATAATGAATTGCGTATCTCAAAAATTGAACAAATACAAGTCGTAGACGTATCGTAAAAACAAAATTTTTCTCGATATTAATAATTTATTGTCAGAACTAATTTTATAGATCCTTTAAATAATTCTAATATTATTTATAAAAATTAAGAACATTTTGTTAATTCACCCATTTGTAAAATTATCCAACGGGGCTGTGGGTAACGATTCTTCAAAAAATCATACTCAACTTCTAAAATTACAAACATCCCTGCTAACACAGAACGTTATAATAATGTTATAAAGACGTCTCCAAAAAATACCAAAAGACGTCTGTTTTCAATGTAGAAAATAACGCCTCTTAAACGTCTTTTAAACGTTATTTTGGCTGCGGAATTTTTTCAAAAAATATTTATAGAAACCTGTAGAGACGTCTTGAAGAAGTTTAAAAGTCGTTAAAAAGACATTTTAAAGACATTATTTTGTACATTGATAAAATACGTCTTTTGGTCTTTCTGGAGACGTCTTTATAACGTTATTATAACATTCTGTGTTAGCAGGGTTTCTCAACAATAATATTTGAAAAAAGATTTCCTCCGTAAATAAGTAAGCACAGTAGCCTATTGACCGCGTAAAAGAAGGCACAGATAACAAAAATTAACATTTTTCAATTATCTCGTCAGCGAGAAAGAAAAAACAAGTTTCACCGGTCGACCTGTCGACAATCAATTATCCAATCGGCGATAAAGTAGCCAATGAATTACATGTCTGACCGTAGGTCGCGGCAAAATGGAACAGGGTGGCGGTATCTCGATAATATCGCCGTCGAGCATCACCGATAACTCCGTGGGCAAGGCGATAAGCAACGGCCTGTCCTCCACCACGGCCAGCCGATTCATGAACTGCAAGGAAAAGTTACGCGATCACCCATGTGAGTACACATATCTCCGTTTCTCCGTCGTAGGGCTGCACTTGCCTTGATCTTGCCTTGGTTTTGTCTTGATCTCAGCTTCATTATGCCTTAATTATCTTGTTTGATGTTCTCTTGATTTTGTCTTCACGTTGTCTCAAGACCAGGACAAGACGTTAAAAAAGAATTAAGAAAATTTAGAACCAAGATCATATCTTTCGAAAAATCTCGTTTTATCTAAATTTCTCCCAGCAAAAGTCACTCTTACATGTATGCGCGTATGTATTTTCTTTCTTTCGCTGATGCTACTGTCTTCGCTAGTTGACACCAATTTATTGATCAATTAGCAACGATACGCTGTTGTTATCGTATGCAGCGCGATCTCATTTGTCATTCGATCCGGAGATGCAAGCCTGCGGCTGGAGTGCACTTAAATTATGTAAACATGTTTTTTTTTTTCAAAGTGAGAAGCCGATAGCTTGATATAAAATCGATGTATTATCTTCGATGGTATTTAAGATTTTATATTCAATATTTTCTATTTTTGAGAGATTCGAAGGATCAAAATTACAATAGTCGTAAATTATGCTAGCGGGTGACCTGTGCATAAAAAATGTGAGTGTATAGCTCCCTTAACTAATTGATATATTTATTTTAATCAGAGAAAATTTTATACAAAGCGATTATTTTACACTATTTTTTATATTCCGATCAATATCTCGCGACTTAATATTATTTATTTATAGACCTATTAAAAATTTATAATTTGAACCATTATATTTTTAATCCAAGGTCGTAATAATAAATGTACTGCGTGGAACATGAAATATTGCACTTTCTTTCTTTGCAAATCTGAGAAATGAACAAATCGATATTAAACTTAGAGCACATCAAGGTAAAGTCTTAGAACTGGAGGTTATAGTCTCCATATTTTTATTCTTTAAACAAATGAAATGTAAATTTCGAATATATTATATATATATACTAAAACACAATAATACAATAATGATATTGATACAATTAATCGAGTATTGACATGCCAATTAAATATTTCAGTTGAAATTTTAAAACATTTAAAAAAAGTAAGACTTAATTCTTCCAACACTATGACTGCACTAAAATGCAATAAAAATAAACTACTGCGCTGTAAATTAAAAGGTCTCGCTCCACTGCTAAGATCAATAATAAGCGAGTAAAACATTAAATTCTATCTAAATATTAATATTTTAATTGCTAAGGAAATAGTGCACTGTAATTTATGAATAAAATTAAAAGTTTTTAACTTAACGAAGACATTTCCCGGGCAAATGAAATAGTAAAGTTTACAGTCGTCAATATTGCAAGGAAAATAGGTTTCGCATAAAAATTTCTAATTTCAATGGTTGCATTCAAATAAGTACTTATGATGGCCATTATCCTCATGAAAACACAAATTAAATAAGTAATCTCCTCCGAGTAATGATTGCATCTCGAAAGAGAATTCCCCCGTCGTAATTTCGCCTTTTATTGAGTACTGTAAAATGCTCAAATGCTCCCTCCTATTAGGTCTCACGCTTCACTCGCAATACTCCACCAACATCCTCAAATCCAAATAAATGTTTACCGGTAGATCTTAACTTCTTTTATCGATCAATTAATATGCAGATTTTTCCTCGCGGCTATAAAAATAAAATATTCGACCTGAGCATAGATAATAGACTTTCATCCACCTTTAACGGCATTCACGGAAACCTCTGCGCAAAATCTTTGCGCTTCGAACGATCAAACGGAAAATCAGAACGTCATTTATGTTTTATTATAGTACATTTATAATTAAAGTGAATGCCAGAATATTTATTTCGCTTAAAAATTATTTCATGGATCTATGAACGAAATTAAACAAACAAAAGCTTCTTAGATTAATAAAATTTAATATTGTATACACCATATATCGTTTAAAAATTTTTGGCGGCAATTAAATTCGTTCTTAAGGCACTTCACACTATCTTGCCTTCATCCTTTTTAAGAGAGCTTCAATTATTATTTCATACTCTAACAAATTTTTTTTTTAATAATGTTTAGAACAATACTTAATCATCAACGAATTTTCCTATCCAATAGATGGAATAGGTAGAACTTCTATCTAATTTTTATTCTTTTTCAAAATGTATTATAGACTATGAATGGCAAGTTACGTTGCATTTTATTTTTAGAGGCTAAAAATTAAATCAGAACAGCATTTATTTATAGAAAATTGTTCAATACACAAATTATAATTTTATAGCAATAAGAAATTTTTAAACAAGTTTAACATTTATTTCATTACTCTATTTAAACCCATTAAAATAATCAACAAATAAAACTAAAATATGAAATTTAAATCGAAACGTCGTGAATGTTGGTGCCAACCAACCTGATGAATTAACCATTAGTCAAATCTTATCAAATCTCTTTTTTTCCGGGGCTTCCCAACATCCCCTCATCGTTTTTTAAAGAGATTATTTCCCGGTCGCCGGAGTAATACTCACACTAAATCAGGGCGGAGTTTACGGTCGATTGCAGTCGCGCACTTTCGTTCGTATGCGCGCGGCACGGTGGCCCGTCGTCAGACAATAAACAATGATTTTCGCCCCGGTTGGGGAGAATCGGGACGGCGCTGCATTTCCACGGAAGAAATTGGACGGCCCCGTTACAGCCGACTGTTCCGGCCGTTTCCCCGCGGGAGAAAGAAAGTGCGACGCGCCTTTTTGCGGGGTCCGCGCTTAGCTCCGTTCGAACGGTCGGCGCGCGGAATCCTAAAAAGCGTGACGCGGCTGCTGGCAGGCTAATGAGATTGGAGCTCGGTCAATTAGGGTGGTCGACCGCGCGATTACCGCGAGCTACTCGCGTCGGGTGTCACTCGCGGCCGCGCGGTAAGTCGACCGTTTAATCGACAAGTGCAGCTTCTCTCCTCTCTACAGGTTCTAGTATATGTGTGTGCACGATACCGCCGGTGCGGTGGCTGCGTCAGTTTCTGGATTCAAGATACACGCCCCTTACGAAAATATCCTATATCTCTCTCAAGTTGAATTAGTGAAAAACCACTAATTCATGGTGACTATGCACTAATTTGAATAGTACAAAGTGCTCCACTATGAATTAGTGGAAATCTACTATTTGAAATAGTGAATAATTATTAATTTTCACTAATACAACTAAGTAAAAATTTTTTTTACTATTTCAATTAGTGAAATTCTACTAATTGATAGTGAATTTTACTAATTTTACCAACTGATAGGTTGAGAATCTGTTCACTAAAAAAATTAGTGGAATTTCCACTAATTCAACTTTAGAGAGTAGGATTGCCTATATCTCTCTAAAGTTGTATTAGTGGAAATTTAATTTTTTTAGTGAACAGATTTTCCACTAATCAATTAGGAAAATTCACTATTAATTAGTAGAATATACACTAATTGAAATAATAAAAGACTGTTCTACTTAGTTGTATTAGTGGCAATTAATAATTATCCACTATTTCAAATAGTAGATTTCCACTAATTTATAGTGGAGCACTTTGCACAATTCAAATTAGTCACTATGAATTAGTGGTTTCTTCACTAATTCAACTTTATAGAGTATGGTCATGTAACATGTTGTTTTTAATTAAAAATGGGTGAATATGATAATTTACAAATAAAATATTTGTCTCTGACTACAATAGGATCGACGCACTACTTATATTCTTATTTTTTGTGAGTTGGAACGACGTTTACTTTTTACTAACACACTTAGATATACTTAAAGTAAAAATAATTAGAAATCTCAGAAACTTAATGATCAATATTATATTAATGATATTACTTCAATATTATATTAATGATACTAATTAATAAATAATGTAGAATAAAACAACTATTCTATTCTATATTTTATTTGACATGTGAATAAAAATCAGTAGACCTGGTGCTTTATTTTTTTTTGTTTAGAAATTTTATAGTGCAGGAAGGATTTTCACGATTATTGTGATGACAGAATGAAACACTACTTGATTAGAGTGGATAATTGAGCGATCCGAGATTGGATTGGTTAGATTTATGCAACTTTTTAGTCTTTTGCACTTTCTATTATGTAAGATAACTGGATGTTACGAAGAATTTTATGAAGAAAATTATAATTGATTAACTCATAAATTTCAAATTTGAAGAATTTCTAATTTGATTAAATACATGTATTACTTTTTTAATTTGAATATATATATAGTCAAAGAAGTTTATGTTTTTAATTATGAATAGATTAAACAAACAATCATTAAAAGTAAAGTTTCTAATTATTCTGTGATTTATTTCAAATGATGTACATTGATATAGCGAATGCCATTTTAATTGATCTGCTACCTCAAAAATTTAATCGCGCGAAGCAAAGTCGATTTTGTCAGTTTATTTTAAACTACTACATTTATAAGTACATTAAATCTGCAAGTTAAATGCTTTAAGTAATTAACGTGTACTACTATACAATATTCTTTTTTTACATAATCTAATTATTATTTGTTGATGCGATAATTTATTACTTCTGCAATAAAAATAATTGCAGAAAGATAATTGCTATGTTGAAACTATTATAATGATCAGACGACGACAGAAGTACAGAAATTTCTTGGGAAGTAATACAAATGTCTGGTAAAAAGTTTAAAGCACTTTACAAATAAACTAAATAAAAATCCATTCAACTTTCACTGCAGCTTTTTATTGTCTTGTAATTTAATGAAGAACGTTCACCTAATCACTTTCCAAACAAATGAAGTCGATGTTTTATTCGCAGCATTAAAATTAATATCGGTAGCAAGTAAACCAGTCTATTTTTTTTTAAATGTTTTAGTAAATCTTTCCTTAAATTCAAAAGTTTATGATTAATTATTTTTCCATAAAAATATCTAACCATAATTTGTGGAAAAATTATTATGATACAGTCGAGTATGATTGAACACATTATTTAAAAATTTGTTTTTATTCGAGGGAAGCTTTACTTATCACAAAAAATATGATGGATTTTTTGGAAATTCCTTTTGGCTCGTATTTTCATTTAGTTGGGAAAAAATTCCTTTATTTAAATACATTCGACAGTTATTTTAGGCATTTTTGTGCTATAGATTTTACGAGTTAGGTAAGCGCACACTTTTGCAACTGTATACTGAAAATTGGCTCCATTAATAATATACAACGTGAAAGATAAAAACAGCCAAATTACTAAAAAATGAGCAGATTATTCTGGAATGTTGGTGCGTTTATTAAAAAGGGTGTGTTATAATAATGGTAAAAGAAATTCATAAAAATTTGCATGTAGTTTTATTAAATTGTTTAAAAATAGCGATTTCGTCAATCAAAC
>JAWWEP010049901.1:0-11198 GCA_035582995.1 Sycophila quercilanae | reverse complement strand
ACACACACACACACACACACACACACACACACACACACACACACACACACACACACACATACACACACACACACACAGGTGCGCTCAGTTGAGAGCGCTTTGGACCTCCAAGCTTTTTTGTCACTCGTCCTATAATTTCAGCCCTCCCCCTCTCTCCTCCTACCAACTGTCGTTGGCCGGGGAAAACATTTTCCTCTGCCGGCACTCGACAGCTGGGCCGAACGTACATAACAGCCACGCTAACCTTTGCCAATATTATCGCTAACTTTCTTTCTCTCAACTTCTCTCCGTCTCTCTCCTTTCTTCTCTTTCTCCACTTCTCGCTTTTTATCATACACGCGCGATCATTGCATTTTTTAAAGGAAATGTAGTTTCAGGATATACCCTACACCGACAACTGGACGATTTATGCAATTAATTAATTTGTTTTTGTTTTGCACGTCAGGTTTTCTCGCTCGCAAAGGGCGATCAATATTCTACGAAGTTCGACTCTTAACGGAGTTTTATTTTTTACTTAATTAAACTTCATGGAGTGTTATCGACGAAGAAATCCCTCGTGCTTTTATGTTCATCAGCGGATAGTAGAAAATTTAGTTTATGGTAACAAAAGAAACGTTGAATACAGTAGGAGTAAAAAAATTGCTTTTCACGATTAAAGCTACACTGGCTTTACTGCCGTCGTAAATTCTCGGCAAAATATTAGTTTGAAAATTCTTTATACTGTTACAGTTGAACTTTGTAAATCAAACATCCGATAAAATGGTAAATACGCTGCTTTACGACTTAACTTATTTTTTTGTTACTTTGATTACATTTCCCCGATAATTGTCGCGCAGGCAGCTTTACCCAAAGTCATTCGGGATAATTCTTTTTTAAAGTAATTGTTTACAATGAATAAAATAAAATTTTTATCTTCGGGCTCACCAGATAGAAATAGTCTATTTTGTATCAAGGGCGAAAAAAGAGCTTTTTTAGTTCAAGATCAAAAAGCTCACTTATCCCTCAAAGTACATTATACATATTTGTGTCACAAGTATTGATTGCTGCCTAAATGGTTTTTAGCGACAAAAAAATTTAGTGGGCTAGAAAGTAGTTAGCACTGGCAATTTCTTTTTATCCTCTGATCCAAAAAATGTCTATCCTCACCTTCAATATCCGCTCCTATTTTTTCCTATCTCAAGTGTCATGTAATCTACTGTTACAAAAGTTTTGCGAGAGCCAAAATAAACGTTCAATTTGAATTCAATCTAAAACCGTTTTGATGTATCGAAATTAAATACTCCTACTGGAAATAGTCAATAAAATTGATTTTTCCGATATTCTTCGACCCCGTCAGTTTCGAAAATGATATACCTGACCATAAAGAAATGAAATAAAATTTGAAGTACAGAAAACAGTAACTATAGACGTACCCAGAAAAACAAGTGATTGTCTTTCTTCTACAAATAGCAAAACTTACAAACATTTTATAATTGTCGTTAGTTTGCTAATTTTAATTCGCTTTCATTTATATCAAACGTAAATTGTAGCTAAACTACGTTAAAAAAAAAGATTTTTTGAATCCATTTTACAAATATATTTTGTTAATCATTAAACTTGATATGTAACTGAATTTAGATAAATGTTTAGTTCATTTAACAACAACTTTGATTAGACTAAGTGAGAAAAATTCAACAAACTTTTAGTTGAAGGTCCGGGCCTATACAAATTTTTGTTCCAATTTACTTAAATGGTGAGATTTACTTTTAATGATGATCAGGTATCAGTTTTAATTTATAGATGTGCATCGAAAGATCAGAAACAACAATGCAAAGTATATGTTCCAGGAAATTCCATTTTGTTAGCTTAATGCAAAGTTTGAATGGAAGCAAGCTTTTAGATCTAGTCTCGTAAATCTTGCAGGAAGCACGCTCTCTCCGCACGGGATTCTATTAAACTCGGCATCGTAATCGCCACTTTCGGAGCATCGCGATATAAATTTTTAAATTTTATTCTGGGAGAAAGCTCTCAGCGCGTCGCAACCCCAAGCACCGAGTGGCCTCGGCTGAATCGGCTACACCTATTCCCAGTTATATTCATTCATCCGTGTATATTGAGCCGCCAACAGGTGTCAACTTTACTAGGAAATTCCATTTGTTAGAGCGGAATGCGCATAAACCCAGCGGAGGTGATTCTCTCTCAACCCTGAAAGCTAAATTGCGTCGAACCGAGCCACTAGGGTTTGGTTATGCCGCTGGACATGGAGATTGCAACGAGGACCGAAATTTTTGCGAGTTCAGCACGTTTAATTTTTTGTGAATGGGGAAATTCCACCCACACATTACACATTCCTTTGGATTTTACCCACTACAAATGCATTTTTCCGATCCTCTGTAGTTATTACAACTATGAGTGTTTACTCTGCTGGGGGTTTGGTCGGTAAGCTTTTACGGGATACAACGGAAGCTTTGTTTTTAATCTTTTATTGCCTGTCAAGCCAAAATTAATCAGTTTTAAAATCGACGGATTTTCACGAGGATTTTCAAAATATTTTTATATTTTATTTAAAACAAATATAAAAATACAAAAATAATATAAATGAACTGATTAAAATTCAATTCTGTGCAACATTTTTAAATACATCAGTACGACTAATTTTGGTTTCAATATGGTAAATATTTAATCGTATTATATTTACACTTCTTTATTACTAACGTGCTCCAAAATATCGCATTATAGCGTTCGTATGACTTACAGAATGAGGGTTCAAGAGAAAAAAAATATCGACGAGGCTCTGTGTTGGATTCATTAAGCTTGCAAGAAAAAATTACCCCTTAACGGAATAACCCAAAATTCACCACATACCCTTAATCTAAAAGAGAAAATCGAGAACTGGTACTGTAGCGCACGCAGGTACGCCCAAGCCCTTTGGCGGCTTACGAAAATTCGACTATGGCACAGTCAACAAATCTCTATTTTAGCCTAAAAAGTCAGTACACTTTTTAAAAGCTTTTTCATCCCTACTCCATTAGTGAAAGCATAATTTATATGCTTCATCCCTCTCTATGCTATATACCTCATCAACTGCTCCCTACGTTTGCTCAGGTCAAACGCTTGAGGCATAGCACTCTCGAAGAGAAAAAGATAAAAATAAAATTTTAAAGCTAAAAAGAAAGTCAAATTTGAGTATATCCTTCATAGAGAACCCTCAAGCTATATCTTCTTCTCCCTAAAAACGATTAAACCTTGTAATTTTCGATGAATTGAGATAAAATCAATAGACTCCTAAACCTCATCATCGGTGATAAATATTGGCGCGTTTCCTGGCGATTCTGCAGTCTAAAAATGGATATCAGGTATAGTATATGTATGATGCACTGGCCCAAGCGCACTTCCAGCTCCGCCCTCTTCCATTCGCCCTCGAGCTCCGAAGCTTTGTGACATACAAGCTTTTTCTCTCTTCGCCGTTTTAATTTCGATCGACACCGAATTCTGTCGCAGCTCTTTTTGCGCTCTTTTTGTTACCAGAAATATCGTGAAAAGTCTCGACTTTATTTTCAGTCATCCATAGCAGTTTGCGATCATTCTCTTTTTTTCTTAATTTAAAAAATAAGAAGCTGGAGGAGCTTTAAACAAGTTTTAAAGAATTTCGTTGCTCTGAAAATAGTGAATACGTTGCGGAGTACGTGTTGCAGTAATCGCAATGGAATTGCCCGGGAGCTGCTCTTCTTTTTCCCTCGTATTTTTTAGCAACGACTTTTTCTGTTGTGTAAATTTTGTTATAAAAAAGATTTTTTTTAAAAAAACGTTCCTGATCTTACTTATTTATTACTTATTTTCTAACCGTATTAGTGCAAACACTTTGTAAACTGAGTTTCTAAGTTATATTAACTTTGCTAATAGCAGTAATATTGCCTTTAAAACTTGTTACTTCTATTTAGCGAAGTAATAACTATTTCGGATATCGATAAATCTAATTTCGAAGCTTCGATATATGCACAATTTGGGTAACATTATAAAGTTTCACTAATGCTTTTAATTTGAGAAGAGAGGGCTATACTAAATAAAAACGTGGAACGAGTCATCAAAATAAATAAATAAAAATGTTTAGTTTTTAATAAATACCTCTCGATAAAAATTAATTTAAAATTTGTTCTTTTAATATTTTAAAAAAAAATTATTTTTATCAGCATACAATACTGTTACGGATTATTTTAACTGACGTTTAATTTTTATCGGAATGTCAATTCAGTATCACCCAACTGTTATTAATTAATAATGCATACATTTTTCGATCGAGTAAATAACTTTTTTGCCATTCTATCAAAGCACTAAACAGTCAACTTCATAGAGGATTTAAAAGTGCACAAAAAATGTAGTTATCAAACCAACAGCAATATCAACTACCTAATAAATATAAAGCATCTTTTTTAATTTTATTACCACCATCAAGATTTACAGTCGCCATCTATTATGATAATATTTCACATGATTTACTTCGTTACGCGCAAAAAGTACTTCGCGGTACATTTTCCCCCCGTGCCGGAAATAGAAATCCGCGCATTCTAGCGGTTAACCTTTTCCCGCACTACACATAATCTTGGTCGGCAGTGCAGCCAGCCGCGCGTACCTGCTCGCTTGGATTTTCTCACCCCGATTTTTCGCTCTCACCTCCGAACTCCCTCCCCTCAAAAAAAAAAGATAACAATCCCCACCGTGAGTTTGCATAAGAGAGAGATATAAATATATATAAAAACTCTTTATACCAAACGGCAAAATATAACATGTATAATGTATATACAAATGTAATATATAACTAAATAAATATAAATTGTGGTTAATAAGTAAAAACTGAGGACAACAATTTATCTTGTAACATCAGTCTCGATAAAAGAAAAAAAATGTAAAAGTAGAGTATGATAAATATATTGTAAAAAGAAATGAGATATTCATTAATAAATATCACAATAAATATATCGAGCAAAAATGCAATATAAAAAAATATAAACGATCTATAAAAATAATATTATAATTCTTTATTAAATTTTAGTGCAAAGCGTCACATCAGTAAAGTAACACAACCTTAATAAATAAAATCACGTAAATCATATACATGGAGAAAAATTGTCTACTAAAAATTTCAGTAGTTACCTCACAGACTGTCTTTATTGGAAAAATTACAATAGTTTATTGAAAAATTTACAAGAACTATAATTTTTCAAAGAAACACTTTAGTAAATTCTACAGGAAAATATTGCAATTTTACCAATAATATCAGTCTGTGAGGACATTCAATAGAGTATTGCAATTTTGAGTGTATCCTTTTTCTCCGTGTAATATTAAAAAATAAGTCTCACATCCACATTTTTATATGACAGAAATTGTGTTGCTGCAAAAATTATTAAACTAAAAATGAACAAAAATAAAGCCGTCTAGGCTACGTCAACTATTCTTTTAAAAGATGATTTTGCATACTGACACTCCTCAACATCACCATACGAGTTAACTTCTAGGGGTTCAAGTCGAGAGAGAGAGAGAGAGAGAGAGAGAGAGAGAGAAGGACAGGTAGACTGTCGAACTCGGATAATTCGAGTTAGACACGCCTCCTTAATTCACAGACAGGCATTAGCGCCAGCGGTCGGATCGTCGCTTATCGCGCGATAATTTCGCGGTATCGCCCGTTAAGCTATAGGTGCATCCTGATGCGCCGCTTTCCGGTGCGGTTTCGCCCTGTTTAATTTCATCGCGCGCTCCGCGAGCGGGGGTTAATTACGCGCGAGCGTTCACCCCCTCCCTACCGCCTAAAGTGAATCTCGAACTTCTTCAAGCTCTCCCCCCCCCCCTCGCGAGGCGTTCCGCTAATTCAGTGCGAGAAGTTTG
The DNA here is from genome assembly GCA_035582995.1 of Sycophila quercilanae. Taxonomy (NCBI): domain Eukaryota; kingdom Metazoa; phylum Arthropoda; class Insecta; order Hymenoptera; family Eurytomidae; genus Sycophila; species Sycophila quercilanae. Next base: position 5,339 of record JAWWEP010049901.1, on the reverse strand, counting down.
CCCTCCTTTTTTTCCACCGCAATGCCGATTTATAAATCGCGCTCCGCGCGCGGCGTAATTGACGACTGGTACTTCGGAGGCAAGCGAGACTAAAAAGATCCGGGTGGGGTTTCAAAAAAAAAAAAAAAGAAAAAGAAAGACTTTATCGCTTACTCCTCATTAACTTTCAAATGGTACTTTTCCGTTTCGGTTGTATCTAGTCTTTCCTTTTTTCCCCCCGTCGCAGCGTCATTCCACCCGTAAAAGCTCCAACGGCACATTTGAGAGTTAAAAGGGAAGTTTTATTTTTTTTTTCTTTTTACTACACGCCATAAATCTCATCAGTAATGCATTCATCGCGTGCTTTTTATCGTATGTACGAATCGAGCCGCGATAATTCTTATTTCGCGGAAGAATCGAAGCGATATGTAATAGATTTTTAGCCGCGCTTGCGGAAGCAAAGCTCAAGAGGCCGCGCGCCAATTTATTTTAATTTAATTTTTTTTTTTCGGCCGAACAGCTCGGCAATTACTTTGTCATCCGCGCGATAAAAAAAAAAAAAAAAAAAAAAGAGAGATAAGAAAAGGGAACTGAAGGTGTGGGGGTGGGACGAACAAAACCGCGAATTCATAAACAACGTGGTAGCTCGCTCGAATTATTTTGCGCGACGTTTACGTCCTGGGGGCCGCAACGGCCCGGGATGTCGTCCTCGGAAGCTCGTAAACCGGATCGTTCGCCCCGGCGACTACGCCGCGGCCGTTCCTTCTCCTCTTTTCACTGCGCCCGTAATCCCCAGGGCGATTTCGCCCTCGCCCTCTCTCTCCCGCTTGTCTCGAAAAATTCCCTCGCTTTATACAGCTTCACTCGCCAGTGCCTGAGGCGCGCACTGGAGACTGCAGTTGAAAGACAACGGCGACTTTTCCGCGGACTGGACTTGGCCATCGTACCTGCGAAACGTCGATCCCCGCCCGAGCAACACCTCTATCTCGTACGCCCGGCGATTAACCCCGATCCTCGAGCGCCTAAGCACCGTTACTTTTTTCTTTTATTTTTTTATTTGTTATTTTTATTTTTTTACTTTTCAGAATGGTTTTTTTTTATGAGGGCTTTTATTTTCCACAGTTTTAATTGGGATGTGGTTTTTTCCATCAAAGCCCATATTACAAACAATCTTTCACGAGTGCTTTTTTTTTTTTTTTTTAATTAACGCGACCACAAACTCTCTTTTTTTTCTCATATACATGTACGTATACAATTATAAAATAATTTTGCAGAACTCGCTCGTCTCGCGGCGCAATTAAAATGTTATTTACTCGTTTAAGCCGTGCCGCATAATGGAAATTGTTTCAAACTAAATAAATTAAAAACGGAACAGAAAAGAATGGGGTTAAAAGGCAAAAACCTTGAGATTAGGTTGGCATGCCCATGGCGAGCTGGCGCTGAATGGCCGATGCCGCAAACAATCGCGCGAGCGGAGCGTTTAGCGCAGCCCACCCTTTCAAAGAATCCGACGGGCGGCGCGCAAACGTTTGCCGGAGATCGTCGGCAGAAAGATAAAGAAATGAAAGACGTAAAGTATAGTACAATGGGCGTGGAGGAAAAGTTAACGCGGCGAGGGTTTCTTTTTGCGCAACGGCCTTTCCCTAATTGGACTCGTCGGGAATAAAGTCTTTGACGATCTCACGCCAACAACGAGGAAGTGGCTCAGTCACACCTGCGAGGGCGAAATTTCGTCTTCATCCCCGGGGGTAATCCCCGGCGAAAGACCGCGGCGCGGAAAGAGATGAAAGTTCGTCTGCACCGCGAAAATCCGAATTGTTTGGCTTGGCTTCGACGATTTAACTTTTTATTTATTTATTTTTTTTTTGTTCGTATTTACTACATAGCTATTTACTAGGTATAGCTTATTATTAATTTTTACGGCGTTTTATTTTGACGTAACTTTTTCGGACTGTCCTTTCGTGTCCTGAGTTATTATTTTATTAGTTTAAATATGTAAAATGTGCTTTACAGTAACGGATAGACACGTTAAAAATTTTATTATTTACGGGATTCTTAAGAAGTGAAGTATGGAGTTAAATTATTTTATATAAAACATTACTTTTTTTATAAAAAAACAGTAATAAGTAGTATATAAAAAATAAAACAGTAGTGACTAGTTATTTTCGATATACTAATGCGTTACCAGTGATTTTTGAACTCGCGTGTGTTTAACGCCCGAGCGAAACAAGGGTGACGATTTACACGAGTCCATAAATCACTTATGACACGCGTATCGAACAGAATTTTATAATACGAGGACGGAAAACGCTTACGTGCGATAAGTAGGCATTTTGCGCACTAATGTTACAAAGTAATAACTTTTAATACTTTTTCTTAGTATACTTTTTCAATTTTTTTTTTTACCTTAATAAACGATATAGTGTTGATGGACTGCGATTTGAGGCATTAAATTAAATTTGCTAAGCGCAGTGTCTTTCCAATAATCGCCCTCTGTAATTGCAATTATGGATGTGTACGGTACGTACGGCGGTCCGTACCGCGAAAACTAGTGCAGAGCGCCATTAACGATTTAATTTTTGCCCCGAACAACGCGCGTATTTGTAAAATTATCATCGCCACCGTTATATAACCGGGGTGGCGGGCGGCGATGCGGCTTCGACGCAACGTCCGAGTGGCGCATAAAATTTTATGCGGCAAGCCGCGCCTGGTCATAACCTCTATCCCTGCACCCCCTAAAGCAATCCCTACCCTCCAGTGACCTGTAAATTGTTTTTATGGATATCCTCCAGTATTTTTGCTTGGCTGCATAAATACCGCAGGGATTACAACGTGCTTTACAAAACATTAAAAGGTTATTCGTTTTACTCTGTTGTAATTCCCGTTTTTTTTTTTTTGGTTTTTTTTTGCCCGTATTTTCCATTAAAACTACGCAATGCTGCCGCGCCGGGAAATCACCGATAAGCTTCACCCCGACGCGAGCGAGATTAAAGTACACAACTTAAAAATAAAATCTCACCTGACATCAGGAGGTGAAATACGAAAAACCGAAGCGCGACGCCATCACGCTCGTTAACGAGGATAAAAAGAATTCAGAAAGACTTTCTCGTAGTCGGGGTACTTAGTCGTTCTTCGACTGGCTTCGCGTCTACACAAAAGACCGCGTTAATGGAAAGCTGTAATACGCTTTGTTTCATTCCCCCTTCGCCCCATTTTTTTCATCCGATTCCTTCACCCCTCCCCGCCTCCTCCTCCTACTCTCTCCCTTTTCTGCGTCAACTTTCCGTCGGGGCAGAATTAAGGTTTTTCGCTTTTGTGCCGGTGCGCACGATTCCGGCCGAATGAATTTCGTTAAAAGCAGATTTACCTTTCGCCGTCGCGCGCTGTGCGTGTCGCCTTTTTTTTTATAAAATTTCGAAGGAGTTGATTTATGCAAGAGCTGCAGTCATGGACCATTGTAAGTTATGCATTAGGGCGCGGAAACGCACTGAGAAAAAAATCTAGTTGGATTAATGATTCGCGCTGTTAAATACTTCCAACAGAGAAAAACTGTTAATTCAACAATGCCACTGTTAATTTAATAGTGTCACTGTTAATTTAACAGCGTAGAGCTTGTTTTGACAGAGTTTTTTGTCGTCTTAACGATACTTCTGTTCAATCAAAATTGACGCTGTTAAAATAACAATTTTTTCTGTTGGAAGTATTTAATAGCGCGAATCCTTGATCCAACTAAATTTTTTTCTCAGTGCGACTACGAACTTTTATACTTGCGCATTTTTTTAATGAGTAGTCGTCGGATGAAACGCGTTAGCCTCGTTAGCGTCTAATCGCTGTTATTAAGCGAATATATACGATTTCTGTGGCGGTCGATGTAGTACTTTCTTTTCTCCTTTTTTATTTTAAATATTTTTATGAAAGAAATTTCCTATACGCGAAGCTTCGCGTACGGTTTTAATTAAAAACGGAGTTTAATTTGTTATTGCAATTCTTTTTTCGATCAGCAGCGGCCGATACAAAAAATATCTGACAATGCTTTTTTCTTTTATTGATTTCGCGTGTATGAAATTTATACTTTGCTTTGAACTATTTATGGTTATAAAACAGTTTTATTTGATCGTATTACTTTTTCCGATTTAGACTCATATAACTTTTATTAAATAAAGTTCACTATTATAACTTAATAGTTGATAAGCTATCCGATTAAAAAATATTTCTCGATTTACATATACTCTTTTTCTGTAGAAATATACGAGTACAAACGTATTTATTTATTTCAAATGACTGCCATTTATTACAATAAGTGATGACTTTTAAATTAATGTAAATTTGTACACAAATACTTGAGGACAGATCTGCTTCAGATGATCATTTTTACCTTGTTTATTGTACAAACAAAAATGAAATTTTTCAATGCTTAACTGAAAAAAAATATGCAAAACACTTTCGTTCCATAAAATATGGCGCTTTCGTTATCATACTATAACACCCCCAGCCACGACACCGACGGGACTAATAGTATGCATAGCAAACAAATTTATAGATAAATAAATAACGCGTTAATATAAGAAATAACAATAACTCTTCCGATAACAAGTTCTGGTGCTTTTGAAAGAACGTAAAAATACGTTACGTATCTCTTTACGGGATAGGATAAATCTATGATAATTGTACATTTGGATATTTTCATTATTAGGGAACCCTTGAACGAAAACCGTATTCATATCTTTAGAAATTCCAAATTACTCATCGATAAAATCATAAAAACCTATTTACCCGCTTTTCGCTGCCTTATATAGGAAAGGATTTCTGTAAATTAAATCCTTTCTTATCTCAGCCCTACACCGTAACATAAATATACCTCCAAATTTTCAAATTCTTTAAGCCTTGCGGTTTAGTTTGAACGAGATGAATGAGTGTATCGAATAGATTTTATATAAATAACATATTAAATTTTAAAAGTACAACTATCGTTATTTTTCCAATATGTTGATCTGTTAGATAATTAAAATAAACCGTTGAAATTTTTAACAGAGAATATTTTTCCCAGTTCACGGTTAAACATTTTTTATCTTTCGTTAGAAGATTACACAAAAAAATTTGTTTATTGAACGCTTTCTTGGCGCAGAATAATAATTAGCACACAAGAATTATGTTCAGTTAGGAACCGTAATCTTATAAACACAAAATAATGTTTCTTTTAAGACCGTTCAACTCTAAAAATTAAAATAATATTTAGAATTCAATGTGTTTTTAACAGTATAGTGTACACCAGTACTTGTATACCGTACACTGAGAAAAAAGTCAAAAGTAAATTTAACTATACACCCTAGTAAACCGGAATATAGTTAATTTTACCAGAA
>JAWWEP010049819.1:0-11205 GCA_035582995.1 Sycophila quercilanae | reverse complement strand
CTATGTATATAGTGGCGATAACAAGCCGAGGGAACTTCGTTCCTACCGGGGGTCCCGAGACCCACACGTTTTTTTTTCTACTCGCTGTCAAAGGCGCAGGAGGAGCATTCAATTGAAATGCGGGTACATTTACAAATGCGAAAAAAAATTTACAATCGACTGAAAGTTATACTGTTGTAATTAACAAATAAGTATTTTTTAAGGAAGCCGTAAAGTTATTGTTTGTTGTATTTTGATAATTGAAAAAAAAAAACAAATTAGTAATGACATCGATATTTACAATTTTTAGTTTACATCAGATTTTTATCATACCTATAATTGTGCGGCCGTACCTGTTAATGATTTCACTGCATTTACGTAAACTCTATAAAAAATGCCTAAGAATGATTTAAATAACTTTTCGTCATATCTTGTCGTGACATCACCTATGCAAAATTCTTGGAAATTATTCGTTATCTTTATTTGATATAAGAATTGCAAATTTCAAATGATAAAGTAGAAACTATAAATTATTATTATCACAATAATACCTATGTATGTACATACAATTTACATAGTACAATGCGGTATAATGTAACATTCAAAAAAAAAAATTCTTAATAATAGAGCGTCAATATCATATATGATTTAATTGCTTAAAATTTTGTTTGTTGAAAGAAAATGCTTATTAAAAAACAGCTTATTATTAGTAGTCGCGATAAAAAGTCAGCGTGCTAAAATAGCCAAAAAAATCGTTTCATCCATTTAAATCAATATTACCTGTTGCTCATTAATTTTTCACATTAAAAAAAAAAATAAAAAAAAAATAAATAAACAAATCTCCCAAAGCGCGTGCATACTCCAAGATATATTGGCAAGCACTTCAGTTGTATATATACGTATATACAGTAAGTAAGTAGCAGACGCTCGGAGAAAATCCGTTGGCTGATCCGAGCCGCTCTCGAGCTTCTTAAACGCGCTTTTTTTCGGCAAAGGACCCGCGATTAAAGAAGGCGCAGAAGTGAACAGCTGATCGGAAATCTACGCGAGCCCCGACGCCCTCAAATGTTTGCTAAACGTCTGTTGCGAGTCCGCTTCGTCTTCGTCCCCCTTCACTCCCTCATCCTCACCAGGTAAGTCCGGATTAACCTCACTTTCTTAGACTCGCCGCTTCAGAAGCACCCACTCCATTTTTCAATAAAATAAAACCTTATGCTTCTTTAAAAAGAATCTGTCCAAAGTAGTTCATAGAATCTTTTCTTTATTTAGCGGGACTTTTTTAACCTCACTTCCCGACGTCGCCTCCTTTTATTTCGTTATATTACACCGCACACACTGCAAATACTGCAATTATCGTAATTCCCAGTGCTGAAACATTATAATCTCTTTTTCCTACTGTTAGCGCATTGTTACCCATTAAGTCTAATTATCAATAATACGGCATCGCGCTGCCAGGGATGCATGCACACACGAGCCGCAGGGCCGCAGCTGTGCTTGTGTTTACACGCATCTGAGGCGCTGAGACCCAACCTAACTTCCTTTCATTGGAAGAGGCGAAAAGGTCGTCAGGCGCTCTGTCAGCATATAAACATCGACAGTGGAACGGAAGCAAGGAATTCGCGCTTAGAACAGCGACGGAAAAGGAGCTTTTCGCGAGTCTAGCCTACTGTGACTCACTGCTTTAGTGAATTCGTTTTCTTTTTATTGTTTTTTCCGCGTTACTCTTCCGTATTGCAAAACGCACAAAAACGGGCATTGTACGCGTGTGCTGGATTGAAAAAAAAAGCGGAACTAGCTGTTCGCGACTGGCCTTCACCTTACTTGTTCAGTTTTTCTATATCGAGTGACAAGGTGTTGCTCAGTGTCCAGTAGTGGTTCTCTGACTATGTTTCAATGTTCGGACAGTGAAAATTTAATTGATCATTGTTGATGTATAGATTTTGTATTTTTTTTTTAAGAGTTTGACATGGCTTCGTTGCAGCAGAGCAGTGACTCTATGGAGTCCGGTGGCTGCTTTAACTTGTAAGAACTTTAATATTGCTTTAAAGATCTGTTATTCAATTAATCAGGTGGTTTATTGAAACTTTGCACTATTATATTATATCTCTAAAGATTCTTAATATGCTTTTTTTCTCATCTAAGTTTATTTGATCTACTTCATACTGTATAAATATAAATTCTATGAATATTTATTATTAATGCGAATGTGTTTCTAGAAATAAAAGCACCGAAATGACATCTCCCAACACGAAACAGCAATCGAAAGTGCCTACACGCTTCAACAATATTATAAAATCAGCAAATGACAAAAGAGATTACAGAGGACTGATACTTCCGAATCAAATGAAAGTGTTGCTTATAAGTGATTCAACTACTGACAAAAGTGCTGCCTCATTAGATGTTAGTGTCGGTGAGTACTAATTTACTTTTAGTATAGCTGATAATTGTTAATGCATTGTATTAGATGAATACTAATTGTTGATTGAATATTTAGGTTACTTGAGTGACCCTGATAACCTGCAAGGCCTTGCCCACTTTTGTGAACATATGTTATTTTTGGGAACGACAAAATATCCAGAAGTGAACAATTACAATCTGTATTTATCTCATAATGGAGGTGCTAGTAATGCATCGACTTATCTGGACCACACAAATTATTTTTTCGATGTTAATCCAGACAAGCTGGAAGGTGCTCTGGACAGATTTTCCCAATTTTTTATATCTCCACTTTTTACTGAGACTGCAACTGAGAAAGAAATTAATGCTGTACATTTAGAGCATGAAAAAAATTTAGCCAATGATATTTGGAGATTAGATCAGTTGGATAAGTTTTCTGCAGATCCAAACCATCCGTACTCAAAGTTTGGTACAGGAAGCAAAGATACTTTGGAAATTATTCCAAAGCAGAAAAGTATTGATGTGAGACAAGAATTGCTCAAATTTCACAGTACCTGGTATTCTGCAAATATTATGTCTTTGTGTGTACTTGGAAAAGGTATAATAATAACTAAATAATCATTGATATTAATACTTTTATCTAAAGTTAGCAATAATTAAATAAAATCATAATTTTCAGAAAGTTTGGATGACCTGGAAAAAATGGTTCTAGATATGTTCTCTGATGTAGAGAATAAAAATGTTGAAGCTCCAAAGTGGCCTGATCATCCTTTCAAGGATGAACACTTCAAAACAAAATGGTGCATAGTACCAGTAAAAGATATCAGAAATCTAAATATCACATTCCCTATTCCAGATTTACAGGAGCATTACAAATCAGCAGTACGAAATATTTTCTTTTCTACAAATTTAATTATTAAAATGATTTGTTTTAAACAAAAAAAGTACATGTAAATTTTTTATTTTCTCTAAAAATGATATTATTATAGCCTGTACATTACTGGGCACATTTATTAGGACATGAAGGTAAAGGATCCTTATTGTCAGCACTGAAGGAAAAGTGTTGGTGCAATTCTTTAATGTCTGGTAAAAGATCATCCGCCAGGGGTTTTGACTTCTTCAGCATTTTCGTCGATTTAACGGAAGAAGGTCTTCAACACGTTGACGATATCATTACCATGACATTTCAATACATCAACATGCTTAAGAAACAAGGACCAGTTCAATGGATTTACAATGTAAGTAATTTCTTTTAATAAAATATAAATCTTGAATCTTCAGATCCATATCATTTTAGGAATCGAGCGACATAGCGAATATGAACTTTCGCTTCAAGGAAAAGAGTCCCCCGCGTTCTTATGTGAATTCAGCTTCGAACGCATTGCGGGAGTACCCAATCGAGGAGGTGCTTAGTGGTCCGCGCCTCTTCACCGAGTGGAATCCTGATCTCATAAACGATGTGATGAAATGTCTAGTGCCGGAGAAGATACGCGTCCAGGTAGTAGCAAAAACGTTCGAGGCCGAAGCCGACACCGTCGAACCTTGGTACGGCACAAAGTTCCGACGTGAGCGCATCCCAGACAGCATGATACAAAACTGGTCCAATGCTGGTACTCTTGATGTTTTCAAGCTCCCTGAGCCTAATGAGTTCATACCTAGTAAATTTGATATCAAACCAAATGATAAGGTAACCAGAATTTTACGATTATTAAGTTATTTAATTTTTTTTTTATACGTTACTTTTTGTTGATTTCAATGAAAACAAACTATTTCCTTTAATTGGTTTGCCTTTATTTTTATTTCAAAATTAAGCAAAAAATACTGAGTTATTACTAACTTGCTATACGCATCATAAATTTCGCCAGTTTTCTATGTAAGCAAATTAGTAAATGATAGATAAATTTATTAGAAAATCAAACCACTTTTAGAAGATAAGATACTATTCAGTGACAGAATTTAGTACTAATAATCGTTGTGCATTTCTAGGGAGAAAAGTTTCCAACCATTATAGAAGATAATCCATTCGTCCGAGTTTGGTTCAAACAAGATGATGAATTTCTGCTGCCAAGAGCCACAATGTCTTTTGACTTCGTAAGGTAAAACATTTGTACATTATAGTTCTAGGAAAGGCTGAAAAAACATGATTCATATGCTATTGTTTTATTCCAGTCCGTTTGCTTACATTGATCCAATCAGCAGCAACATGACGTATCTATTCGTGCAGTTGTTCAAGGACTCGCTGAACGAATATGCCTACAATGCCGACTTAGCTGGACTAAAATGGGAATTGAGCAATAGCAAATATGGTTTGAATGTAGGAAAAATTTATTGATTATTTTGAATGTCATTTTAGTTATCTTAAATTACAGTAACTGATTTAAACTAAAATATGCGTGCGCGTAATTTTTAGTTGCTAATAACTGGCTATGATCACAAACTGGATGTCTTACTAGAAAAAATTTTGGATCGCATGGTCAATTTTAACATCGATGAGAAGAGATTTGAAATACTGAAAGAGAATGTAAGATTATTTTAATTTCACAAACTGATTTTTCTGGATTTTTATTTAATTAGTCGTTCTTTTTTTTAGTATATTAGAGGTTTGAAAAACTTTGAAGCCGAGCAGCCTTATCAACATGCAGCCTATTACCTAGCGGTACTCATGTCTGAGCAAGTTTGGGTGAAGAATGAACTTCTAAATGCCTGTTCCAGTAAGCTTCTATGAAATGAACAATTTGATTTACACGAAATTTATAAAAACAAAAAAATTCTTTTCTGCATTAGTGTTGACCGCGGAACGAGTGAAGCAGTTCATACCTTTGCTCATGAGCAAAATGCACATTGAATTCTTGGTTCATGGCAACGTCACAAGGTCTGAGGCCCTAAAAACTGCCAAAATCGTGGAGTCCAAACTGACTGCGTCGGTGAAGGACTTAACACCTCTGCTGCCGAAACAATTAGTACTTTATCGTGAGCTAAAACTGCCAAATGGTAATTTAAATTTTATTTAAAGCAGACAGTGCACTTAATCGATTAGCCGATTGGAAAAATACTGCACAGTATTTCACGTACTCTGTATACTAATATCTCGAACGACGAATATATAGTATTTAATTTATTATTTATTGCAATATTCTTGATGCAGGATGTCATTTTCTATACGAGGTAGAGAATAAACACCACAAAAGCTCGTGCACGCAGATCTACTATCAGACGGGTATGCAGTCGACTGAAAGCAACATGTTATTAGAACTTTTCACACAGATCATATCTGAGCCCTGCTTCAACATATTGCGAACTAAAGAGCAGCTTGGTTACATCGTCTTCAGTGGGATCCGCCGAACGAACGGTGTTCAGGGTCTTAGGATCATTGTCCAGAGTAATAAACACCCTCAGTTCGTAGAGGAGAGGATAGATGCATTCCTTGAATCTATGGAGGTACGAAAAAAATAGAAAGTTCAAAATTAAATATAAATAATTCTAGATGTAAATAGAGTATTTAAAAAAAAAAAATAATAATATTTCTTTGAAACGTAGTTGTCTCTGAAAATAGTATTTAATTTTGGTTCGTTTACAGGAACACATCAGGACGATGACTGACGAAGAATTCAATAGTCACAAAGAATCATTGGCCTCGCAACGACTGGAGAAGCCAAAGATGATGAGCACGCAGTCGGGGATCTATTGGAATGAGATCGCCATGCAGCAGTACAACTTCGACCGTGCAAACATTGAGGTGGCTTACCTCAAGACTATCACGCGTAATCAGATCATAGATTTTTACAAGGTAAAATCTATTCTATTTTCAGAGTTCTATTACGGCAAACAACAGGATACAAAACCCATAGATAGATAACTAACTTCCTGATATTGGGATTTCCCATATTATTTTATTTATGAATTCCAACAACTTTTTTTAATTGGTTGATTTGATAATCAACATTGTCAAAGGAAAATAAGTTGAAAAACACTTTGAACGTAGTCTTCATCATATCATATCATTCTTGTCTGTGTATTTTATTTAATTTTCACAGGAAAGTTCTAATACTTATTTCTTGTGAAAATAATATAAATAAGATTTTGTTAGTTACGCCTACAACTATAGAGTCATAAGTTTTTAATTCGCATAAGTAGTAACAGTCGAAAATTCAGACAAGAATAATACCACTGCTAATCAGTAAATAACACATTTTTCCCCTCACTAGATTAAACAAAAGCTTGCGCGGATAACTCATTACTACAAAGAATAAAAAGATTTTTTCAAAAATAAGTTTCTGTATAATTGTATTTCTCGGAAACTGAGTTATCGGATCGCTTTGAAAAATATAAAGTATTTGCCAAAAGAAAATACTAATTTGACTCTGAAAAGCCACTTTTTATGTATGCACAAAAACTATATTTTTGTAATTACATTGTTTCTAACGTTGTCGTCATACTAATGATCAATCGCTTCATTAAAAAACTCATCCTCATTGTTTATCATTCTCAGGTCTAGACAATAAATTTCACATGCATAAAGGAATTTCAGACTGAAGTAACGATTCTTTTTTTTTTTAAACATGAAACAGGAGGTGGTAGACATGAAATCATCGCAGCGCCACAAGTTGTGCATCCACGTGGTATCCACGGCAGAAGGTGGTGCTGCCTCCGAGGTGAGCACGACGACGCCCAGCCCCGAAGAAGCTACCATCGTAGTACCTGACACTCAGCACGTGGTACCCATCCGCGACATTCTTCAGTTCAAGACGAGTCACCCGCTCTATCCTCTAGTCAAGCCGTTCAACAACGTACCAAGGAGAGGTACCCAGCAGCAGTCCAAGCTCTGAATCAGCTTTAGCTCGCCCGCGCTCTCCCCTCGTGCCTTAGTCTATATAAACTGATGCTGATTCTCGCGGCGATGAACAATTAAGTTTTTGATTTTACAATCTGAAAACGTGTTTTTGTTCTACTTCTCTGTTCATAAATTATTTGAATTCACTGTTTTCTCACTGTTGCTATTTGTAATTGCGGCACACGCACTTTTCGTTTGATCTACGCTCCTTGAACTCTCGATGTGATTATTTTTTATTATTTTTTTTTTTTTTTAATGACAATTTTATTTAAAAATACATTTAAACGGCAACATTATATTTTACATTAGAATATTTATGTTTTTTACAACAGCCATTAGAAAGTTCAAAAATTTGAAAAAATAACGTTTTTAAATAATTTTTGCGTAGCAACTGTGTATTTGCTGTGCATTAAAAATTGTCTGTTCGAGATTATCATCCAATGAAAGTGTACTAAACTACTTATAAAAAAGCAAGATGTTTAGTTTTGCAAATGAAGTATATAAAATGAATTAGAAATGGTAGGTTATAAATACCCTGATAGTATCATGTACATATGAAAAAGCAATAATAACATAGTGTCTATTTACAATTATAATTGCAGTATTTTTATGGATAATCATGAATTTGTTAATCATCATCCGTTAATTAGAAGAAATCGAAATTATTGCACGAAGAAATAGTTATTCTATTATAAAAAAAAACTACGCGTACAAAAATTATCACTTACTTAAATCTTCAAAAACGATGATTAACGCAATTGTAGATAAATCGTAGAGTTTGTAGATAAAATCAATTAAAAACTCGACGACTCACGTTCAATTTATTTCACTGATCCATCGAATATACACGATACTAATTAGTTAAAATATAATAATTGTCCTGATGCGTGGAATCCGTGTACAATTATTATTAATTTACATCCTGTGATTGTCTGGGTGTAAGTTGCGCGCATAATCGCAGGGTACTTTAATTGAATATTGGTGATGGTTTTTATTCTTTTTTATACTAAACGACAGTTTTCAAGTGCTAACTGTAGTAATTTTAATGCTTTCGAAGCTTTAATCGATGTGTGTTCAAACATTGATTGTATCCTTTTTTACGGCCTGTGCAGTGTTTGAATATAGTCTTAATTTTACTGAAGTCTTGTAAAAATTCAATAAATATATAGAAATTTCTAATTAGTATAATTCTTTCATTATAATTCCATCTTTTATTCAAGTTCTTTCATTGTTAGCGTTATTTTTACTTTATATGAAGAAAAAGGGGTTTTTATTTATTTCCTTATCATTTATTTAAATTCGTTATTTATTTAATGGGCTAAGTGCTTTATACATCAGTTTATCTATGTCAATGTTCCATAATTTGTCAATCTCTTTAAATTTGCTTTTCGACTGAACCTCAAAGAGACAAAACGATTTACCCTTTCATGTAATCTTTCTTTGACTAATATTAGTTATATCATTTAAACGAGAAAGACGATCAAGTGCACCTCCAAAAACGTTCAAATGAATTCACAAGAAAAATGGAAAGTTTATCAAGCGTAAACCATTTTTATCAACCTCCAAGAGTGTTGTCTCAAGTGCACCGTCTCGCCCATGGATTTTTATCTTATCTCAAGACACACGAGGTATTGATCGATCGAAGTTCAATCAACATTACCTGCTGGAGGTCTGTAGCTCCTTATCTCAACTGTTTGCATTCGCGAAATACTATTGTATATTATACTATACTTGTTTAATACCTATTGTATATTTATTTATTTATTAACAATTTAATGGACTATAAGTTACATGTACATTCCTTACCTTATATACATACACAATTGAATTTAAAAAAATAAGACAAATTATTTTGTTGTTATTCGTTCTTAAGACGAAAATATAAGAATACTTTAAAATAAACATTTAGTTAATTTAAAGAAATACTGAAAAACTTTCAAAAAAATATTTTGTTAAAATTATTAATTGTTATCATTGCAATATGGAAGGGTTAAAGTTCATTAATTACGCAAGAAATTCGCAAATAAAATGACGACAAAAGGGGGAATGTTTATCACAGGCAAGCAAATTTTATCAGCGATTCGTATACCGATTATGCTTTATTTATCTTTTTGGAAAGGCATCATGACAATCCATCTGTATCCCTGGGAGGTCCTAAATCGCTTATCTCACGTTCTCACTCCCACGCGAAACTTTAGGAAAACTCTGCTGACAATCTGGCCAAGACGATATGGACGGATTTTTGCGAAGATGACTATAAATTAAGCTACCGAACGAGCGTAGACTCAATCGTTTTTTAAAGCTCATTGAGTTGTTTTGCTATTTACTCTTCTTGCTCATCATGAGATCTTTATTGTTCCTAGTTTTCCTCGCGCTCTGCATGACCTCAGTACTTGGAGGTAATTATGGATACTTTATTATATATTCGTTGCATACAAAGAAGTTGATCAGGGACATTATTTTTACATTACCTTTTAAATATTTTTGAGAGGAATAAGAAATCAATTTTTTTTAGAGGTATCGATAAATTGTTGAAATTTCTTAAAATCTTAAAAATTATAATGTCTATTAAAATATTCTATAAGATAAATTAATGATGATTGTTGATATTCGAGTAATCAAACTAATAATTTGCATGAATTGAAATAAATAACTAAATACACAAATTTGAATATACTGCAAATTATATTTTTATTATATTTACCTACGTTTTTTTATGAACGTTACAGATTACTGGGCCTACCGTGTCTGTGTGTGGAAAGAATGTGCTGGTAAGTTAATAATATTTTTTTTCTGTAATATGTTATGTGTAAAATAAATAAATTATTTATGAGCTCTGCGCTATTTTGCAGCTGCATTATTTTAGCTTACTGTTAGTCATAGTTTCGTATTTTATTTTTTTTACTTTCTTAAAATATTATTGATATATTATTGATATATTATTTTGTAGATTAAGGGCTTATTAGCCCATTTAATGGTTTAAAATAAAATAAAATAAAAAAAATATTATTTTTTAGATTTGGGAGGTGCAGCAAAACATAGATGTTCAAACCGCTGCATCGAAAAACACATTGGAAAGTTTAACTAAGAATACAAGAAAGATGAATGATGAATCTACGACAATTGTATATATTTCTCACGCTTTAAAATATGTAAAATTACTTATAACATTAAGTTTATAATAACAAATTTATATATTAAAATGTCTAAAAATATTTACTCGAGAATTCTTATTTATTACCTGATTACATCATGTTATTCATATAACTTGTTGTTGTCAATCAAGAATATTTTTCTTTATTGAGAATTACCTTAACAATGATTATTACATATTTTTCTAAACATATTTGCCTGAAAAATTAAATTTGTTATGAATAGCTCGACACGTAATAGTTATTAACTAATGAGAAAAAATAAAGGGAATTAGCTTTTAGTAAACCTGTACAACTAGGTAACACTTAAATCGATCTTATTTATAGCATATCTTCAAGCAATCATTTGGATTTTCCCACATATGAGAATTAAAATCTGTCGAGATTAACAGATTATCTTATTTTATAAAAATTAATACTAAGAACTAGAAGATTTCATTTGAATGGAATTTTTTCAAGAAGTTTTAATATTTTAAGCCGTTCAAAAGTTAATTCTTCAACTTATTTTCCACGTCATTTATATTTATATGTATCTCAATATCAATAATACTTAATCTTTACTTATATTCGCTTTATACATACTCTTACTATTAAATTACAGTAGAAAAGTAGAAATAGTAGGAAACATATATTCATAAATTAATAAGAAGATACTTAAAGGTATTTAATGTATATCAATTTTATTTATATTTACAATTCTTATATTTACAGCTGTTACTTCATTGAAGTGATGTTGTTTCTTCTTGAGTATTGCATATATGAGCAATTTTACAAAAAATAAGCACTTTTGAGGTCGATCCATGATTAAAAATTTTGGATCAAGCACGCGTTCCGGACCCGGTGCAT
>JAWWEP010049776.1:0-11208 GCA_035582995.1 Sycophila quercilanae | reverse complement strand
AAAAAATTATGAATTTTCACATTTTGTTTTTTGAATACAAAAAAGTGAAAAATGAAAAATTGAAAATACGAAATACATGATTTGAAAGGTCGTGTTTCAAGCTTTAAGATGCGCACCGACAAATTTTTTTATATGATCTACAACCGAAGATATGAAACTCTGAGACACTTTCTTATTATACAGGGCCAGGTACGTAATATACTATTTCAAGTTTCCAATTATTTGTCTAAATAATCGATTTAGAGCGTTATTTTTTACCAAATTTAGTTTATCAAAAGTCGATTAAAAATTAATTGAAAAATTCAAGAGGTTTTGCATTCATTAGTTTTGATCTACAATTTTTTTCGAAATTTTCGAAATCTTTAGTTTATTACAATTTTTTTGGTGCAGACATCTCTATGAGAAATCATTGTACCAGTGCAGTTGGCAGTGTTTTCCATTATATTCAACGTATTCTACGATATGCACTGCGGTTACATTTTAGACTGTTGATTCAGTTCTCAATAGGCTTTCACCGAATCATATTTTTAGATAAAAAATAACTTGGCAACTTTGTATTGATAATATCTTTAATATTATAATCTAACAATAATATGAATGTGAGAAAAGCTATTGTTTAATCAATCGAGGCCTCAAAAAGAATGATAAACATTGTTATTTTTTGCACATTCATGTGCATTGTCTTGAAAAAAGTTGATTGCATTAAAGAAGCGATTATCGTTACGGCAGAAGTGCTTTCGAAAAAACTTTCCACGAAGAACGTGTCTATCGTCGAATGCGCTTCCGATTCTGGTTACTTATCGTAAAAGTGAGAGGCGATGGTGCGCGCACTTGTAACACGCGCAGAATTCTCCCCTCTTCGATTTTCGTGCAATCAGGCCCGTCAGGCGCGCACCAAACGTTCGAGCACTGGTCATTCGAATCTCGACAAGAGCATCGCGAGCTTCGTAATTAACGCAAGACTTCATCATGAGCCTTCGTCTTCTCTTCACTGCGGCCTTCGGCTTTCTCTGCCTATTCCAGGTAAAAATTAATATAAAATAATTTTTTAGGCACTAACTTAATATTGGCCCAATATGAATCTATTTACACATATCAGTGATAAGATAATTATTTTGACCTAGTTCCATAAAGAAAAAGAAATGGGTAAACAGTAATACATAAATAATAAAAATAATGTAATGTAAATGATATAGGTGTACGGAGAGACGCAAGGAAAAGTAAATGTCGAGATTTACTATGAGTCTCTATGTCCCGACAGTATAAACTTCATTGTACGTGAATTTACGCCGGCTTACAAGGACTTGAAAGAGTACGTGAACGTTTCATTCATTCCATTCGGCAAAGCATCGGTAAGTAAAGAGAAAAATGCTTAGTGAAAGTATAGGGAAAACCTGCAAGAGACGCTCGCAATATTACGCGTTGCTGTTTACAGTGGGTCTCGAAGGATTCGCCTGTGCAATTCACATGTCAACATGGACCAAACGAGTGTCGGGGCAATATCGCACAGGCCTGTGCCCTTCGCGAGATCGCCCGGGTTGTGCCGCCCGAGGAGCAGCAACAGAAATCTGTGGACATCGTCTATTGCGTCATGTCGAGCCGCAACCCGGCAAACGCCGTGCCTCAGGTATGCACGCACGATTCCTATCTTATATACGATTATTTTCTTCAGCAGGCTATATTAAAATCGACTGAACTTCCAGTGCGCTGCCCAAAACGGTCTAAATGACGAATCCGTCAAGATTATTCAGGATTGTAGTCAAAGCGATCTTGGCAGCACTCTTCTTATCGAGTTGGGGGAGAGAACAAAAGCATTTGAGTCACCGCTTTCTTTCGTCCCGTCCATTACCGTTAACGGTGTAAGTACTTATACCTGTACTAACTACAATTTATCAAGGCTTTTAATCATTTTCCTTCATACACATTTATTCAATCACATTGCACATGGCACATGTTACAAGGCTATTACAATCTAAAAATACAATATGAAATTAGTAGCTAGATTTATAAAAAATATTATTTACAATATTTACATTTTTTTACATTTTTACATAATCTACTGAGTAACGCATTTATTTTCAGGTAAAGAAATCCGAAGCTTTCCGTAATTTTGGTTCAGTAATTTGTCGGCACATCGCCGATGAGCAGAAACCAGCGACTTGCAGAACTGTCTAATAATCTTAAGTCAAAAGCGCTGATTGAAGTTAAATAAAACTATACTATCGCTAGCCGATAAATCGAGTTAACTGGAGCACTGAGTTCCTCTTTTTTTCTGAATTCCCGACTTTAGATATTTACAAATTTACAAGAAATCTAGAAGTAAACGAGTCTCTTAAAGAGATAATAGAAAAAGTTCTTACAGCAACTAATTAAAAAATGCCGATTTGTGTAGAATGAATTAAAATTCTTGAATGAATTATTTGTAGTCGCTTGATTAGTTTCCTCTCCAAGTCCGGTCGAACGAAACCAAGGATAACCACTTGGCTGACACATAAATTAGCAATAATGGAAGAGCAGCTATTATAAGCATATTTCTTTCTCACGTTACGCATAAATAAGTTCAGTCGAGTTGAAACGTCACTAAAACGCACAGTCTTGAATCCTACATAGACTTATGTCTGTGGTCTCGATAGGCAAGGGCAGATTGCTTTTTATTACTTTCTTGACTCGTAATAACGTTCGGTTACTCGCCGATGAAAACGGAGTCGTCAAGGCTTCCCAACTCTAGGAACTGTTGTTCGATGTCAGAGCCCAAGTCTTGCAGGTCGCAAATGTCCTCGTCAGCGCCGTAACCTACATAGAAAATAAAAATAAATCAGTTATTCGATTAATAAAATTTCGGCAAATTCCTGAAAATGTCCTACCGCTAATTTATAAATCAAGTCTAAGTGAGTATAAGCGAGCTCAAAGGAGGATGAAAGATCGGGGGGGTTTACTCGTCGCTGCGTGTATAGTCATAAAAATGAATTGGATGCGCCGAAGCGCGTGCGCAGCACGTGGCTTAACCGGCACGTGCTTCGAGTGCCGCTGCTTGCACAGTGCAAGTCCAAAAAAGTATAGAATATTATTTTAAGACTCGGTGTGGGGCGAACCTGCACCTCCTCTGAGATTCGAGTGCCCGCGAGCATCAGAAGCCTTTCTACCGATTGGGATTATCGTACGCGCGCCGAGCGCAAAAAGCTCACGCGCTGCGGTAGTCGGTCTCCGAATGCCCTAATGCACTTTTTCACTTTCCTTGCAAAAATAATTCTCCCGACGTCGAGTGCTACGCGCTCCGTTATTTATGTCACTTTTTTGCGCGGCAGATGTTTGCGATATAAGCCCGCGCGAATTTCGCTTGCTCGCTTTATATACCCTCACTTTTTTTCCGAAACACATATTTTGTTCGTGGACCGTGCCAAATTGGAGGTATATAGTAGGTATATACGTATAGCCATTTGTATCGGTCTTTCGAACGAATGAAGATATGTTACCTCTTTCTGAAAAATAAGGTATACATACATACCGTCAAATCCAAATTGGCTGCGCTCGTCTCCCAAGAACCTCGCCACGTTCTCGTACGGCATGTATTCGTGTCCGTCATCGATGTTCGGCACGTGGGCGAGCTGCGGAGATACGGTGGCGGGGTAAGGCTTCAGTTCGAATTCGTCCAGCAATTCTGTGGGATCCTTCTGCGATCCATAGTCCGAGGAGAGCGAGTAGTGACGGATGGATGCGGCCGGTACGCCCGCGGATGATCGGGATTGGCCGTTTGTGTAATTCACCGACACCGAGGAAAGGCTCGAGGTGCTCGAGCAGCGCCTGGCAGGTTTACAGCCTAGTCGCGCCTCGAATCCGGCCAACTCCGCGTGGTTCTTGGCGTGTTTGCGCAGCGATGACGGATCCGTGTATCGTTTGCCGCACCCGGATACTTGGCATGCGTACGGTTTCTGTATTTGTTTTAAATTACCATTAAACTTCAATCAAATCGTCATTTTTTTTATTATACACACTAGGAAAGAGTGCCAGTACTCCAGATCACGGAATTTTCTTTATGCAACTTTGTGCGTAAAGTGCTACTATAAAATCAGCACTTTACGCCGTCGTTGCATAAAATAGGGTTCGACACTCGCTTCGCTCGCACTTGCATAGAAAATAACTATTATCACAATGAAGCGTAAAACGCCTACG
This sequence comes from Sycophila quercilanae, assembly GCA_035582995.1. Classification (NCBI taxonomy): domain Eukaryota; kingdom Metazoa; phylum Arthropoda; class Insecta; order Hymenoptera; family Eurytomidae; genus Sycophila; species Sycophila quercilanae. The sequence goes on along the minus strand of JAWWEP010049776.1, from coordinate 7,038 downwards.
TATCGCACATAAACGTCGTTTTCTGTCCTTGTACTATAATAGTTATATTTTTGATACTAGTGCGTTACAAGTGATATTTGGACTCGTGTGAATTATTACCCACGCTTCGCGCGGGAGTTAAACGCACGCGTGTTAAAAAATCACTTATAACGCGGTAGTATCGGAAATAATTATAAACTATAGGACAGGTTTTCGGACGGCTCCGTAGTTTTTGTTCTAGAAGGTATCGTAGTGTATTAATTTCGATCAATTTTATGATTACAAAAAACATTTCTTTATAATTTCTATAATTTATTTATCTTGGATGCGTACTCCACTTTTTGCAAAACAATATGAAAAGTTTAAACGAAAATCTGCAATGTTTTGCGATGCTAAAAAATTTTGTTACTTCAAAAGTTTTCCATACTCAAAGATGAAGATGGAACAAACTCACATTTTTTATCATAACATGTAGATTTTCTTTTCAACTTTTCAGAATAATAAAAAAGAAGAACGCATTGAGAATAAAGAAATGATGAAATTTTAAAAGATTATTTTTAATCGCGAAATTGAATCAAATGAAAATTCCGTCATACCTTTTACGACAAAAAGTACTGGACAAATGCATCTGGTTGAAAGTTGGAACGTCGAAAATCAATGTTGAATATTGAAAATCTTTGATTTCGCTTGATCTTCAACGTTAAATTTCAACGCTGCTTTTCAAGAGTCAACCTTCATTTTCAATTTTTGTAAGAAAACGTTGAAATGATCGTTGGAAATCAAGACAAATCAAGGTTTCTCAGCGTCAAGCTTGATTTTCAGCGTTCCGTTACAATAAGCAAAGAAATCATATGTCTCTCTCCTAGCAAGTAGAAGGAAAGCAAAGCAAATATATTTTTACCGTATCGTAATGAGTTCTTTGGTGTTTGGCACGGTCGCTGCTGTTGCTGAAGGCTTTGGTGCAGCCTCGATGCTGGCAGGCGTACGGCCGCTCACCCGTGTGCGAGCGCTGATGGATTTTCAAATTTTCCAGGCGCGAGAAAGCCTTCTTACAGCCGACGAACTAAGCAAAACGTTCGTTAGTATTATACGCTCAAAGTGTAAATTGAAAGGCTCAACTGCTGGAGAAAGTATAACTTACGGGGCACTTGTTCGGTTTTTCTCCGCTGTGTACTCGCATGTGAATGAGAAGCTTGTAGCGAGCGTTGAAGGGCCGTTCGCGCGAGCAGCCCTTCCAAAGGCAGGCGAACTGCGCGTCCTCCTGGCCCTCTTGCGAATCTTTGCGCGTTTCTCGCTCGCGCTCTCGGTGCAACCGCCGGCCCCCGTGACCGCTCGACGAGGACGACTCGATGTGCCGCCTTTCGATGTGCTGCACTAAGCCGGTCTGCTCGGCGAACGCGCATCCGCAGTCCAGCCACAGGCACGGATACGGAGTTGCCGATCCGTCGTCCGACTGTCCGCTTCCTGTGAAAAGAGCCAAGAAAAAAAGAGATAAATAAAAAGTTAGAAAAATCAAGAAAAATCAAGATCAAATAAAAGTTGATTTGGGCTTTTAACCCCACACATTTTTTTAAACAAAAATTAAAATTAAATAAACGCTGTATCGTACCGTACGACTCATCTTGCTGTTCGCGTTCGATCGCCTTGCTCTCGCTATCGAAGATCAGTTGATCTTCAGCCGCAAGAAGCATACTGTCATCTCTGGGCAGAACTACCTGATTGTCGGGAATCAGTTCGCTCTTGACGGACTCGAGCAAGTCGGTGGCAGCTCCGAACGCAATGGGTTCGCTCTGACCGGCGTGTGCGGAGACCAAGTGACCGACGGCAAACGGGCCCTTTTCATCGGGCTCGCCCAGTTGCGGAACTACCGAGCCCATTTGGCAATCTACGCCGGTCTCGGCGCTCGTCGAATCGCCATACTGATCGACGAACTGATTATCGTACTCGTCGCTGTGCGATAGCGTCGTCGGGTCACCTCTGAAAGATCATTATTTTTCTTTTTAAATGAACTTCATCGCGAGCGAAACAATTAGTGAAACAAATAAATAAATAAATAAAACTGTACCTTATGAGGCTGAGATCGAAGTCGTCGACAGCTTGCAGGCTTTGCTCGATATGGAGTTGAGTCTGTTGCAAAGCGTGCATGGGCGGGAAGCAAAGGAGATCATCGCGATACTGGCTCTGGCAGTCTGGTTGGATTTGATATTGGCTGTATTGACTGTAGGTGGGCTGCGTTGCCACTGAGCCAAAGTTTCGGGAGAAGGAAAAGGCTGCGTTGACGGGAGGCAATCTCTGCCCGAGCTGCCTCGGCTCGTCCGGCCAGCCGTAAGCTTCCTCCCAGCCGCTCCAACATTGCTGCTGATGCTGCGGTTGCTGCTGCTGCTGCTGCGGCTCCTGGTACGCGCCGTCCAGGACCCTGCGCAGTTCCTCGTCCAAGTGCATCCTTCCGCTTCCTTCCTTTTACCTGCACAATGCAAGCCACGATGCCTTGATTAGTAAAGTAAAGGACAGCCGAGGTAAAAATCGGTTCGGTTGCCGATAATCGGCCGCTTCGCTCTTCTCCTATCAGTCAGGGTCAGGCCCGAGTGAACTCGCGTTGCGAAAAGCGCCAGTGCTTTCGTCATCTCCACGTTGCGTGCGCTTCGTGGCCCGATTACGTAAGAGCGATTTTTCATTTTTCCCTGTTTTCGGACGAGCGCGGCCAGGAAAAATTGGGGAAAAAATGAGGGCGCGATCGGATGATTATAACGGAAGGAGCTGCGGAGCGTCGCGAAGTTTGAATAAGCGGAATCCATATAGTCTGCGCGAACCGGCGCACAGCGGCGACGGCTGTTATTGAAAGCTCTACGAAGATAAGTTTGCCACTAATGTGCATTAATTTATTACAAAAATAGCTTGAATATAATGAATATTAATGTAAATGATTAAGAAAAATGAGCAAATAGCGTGTTAATGACTCACTCGACTAGACAGCTTGAAGGCAGTTCGAAGGCAGTTCGAAGGCCGCTCGAAGGCAGTTTGTACGCAGCTCGAAAACAGGCTGGTAGAGGCAGGTTATCGCGCAGCAGTTCGCGGGGGTTCCAAGTCACTCTATCTCCTCACGTGTTCAGCGCGCCACTGGTGGTAGAACGTAGGTCCGTCGGCCTCTCGGTGCGAGTGGCTCGTTATCGGTATTATCGGCGCGCGCGTCAGAGTCGGGGACGGGGCCCGCGGGGGTTGTCGTAAACTTCCGCCAGCTTCTGCGCACTCACACTTCGGAATTAGCCGCACGCGAGAGCGCGACTTGGAGACGACGCGAGCCGGTCCTCGAGTGAGATAAGCCGCCCGTGAGCCTTCGTAGCCGCCGTCCTACTCCCCCCCACTACGGGCCCAGCGCCGCCCCCGACGCGTGTGCAGCTCCTCTTTCCCTTTCGGAGTTTCGGCCTTTCCTACATGCACATCCCCTCTCCCTGCGCAGCTCTGCACCGTGCCAGTGCCCTTGTCCTCCCGCGGGGAAAGTCTCGGGGGAGCGCGATGCACCTTTCGCTCCAGGATCGCCAAGCATACGCCTGTACTACTGAATTTGCCGGGCACTCGGCGAGAGTGCAGGCCCGATCCGATCGAGCCTACTTCGCTGACGTCAATTTTAAACTTATATACGCAGAGTCGCTCGATCCACTTATCGTGTGCCTATTTACCGCTCTTTTATCTTCGGCACTGCCATTCCTCGAGAGGCTTTACTTATCTCGTCGACGTTATACACCGGCACTGACAATTTCTCTCCAGTAGTTGGAAAACTATAAGACTCGCAGCGTAAAATCATGCGAAAGATATTAAATCTGTAGCAGTTTGAGCGAAAATGCAGTGTTAGCTTTCAGGTGCAAGCAATTTGTCATATTCCGATTATGCTATCCTATATTTTCCGAGGCCTCCCCCGGGATAATTGGTGGGAATCCAGCGAGCTCCCGAAAGAAGGAAAGAGGAAAAAGTAAAAAAATGTCGAAGGCGGCTGACTTTCTCCTCCCCTCTGACGCAGCGGGCGAGGATGCATCGGAGTCGATGGGAACGCTGGAAAATCGAGTTAGCCCAGCTGCCGCGCACACGTCGCGACTGATCCTGCTCTTTCAGCCCCCACCGATTTTTGATTTTCGATCCACGTGATGCCCTCAGATCGATGACCCGAGCGACCGGGGAGGAATTGCTAACACGTGCTGAGAAACCGTAAAGCAGTTTAGTAACTGAGTAAGGCGTCTGAGCACTGGCAAAATCGGACGACGACGTTTAAGCTCTATTACATGCATGCAGTGCACGTGTGTGCGAGAGATCTCGGAGTGCAAACAAATTTTTCATCCCGAGCCGTTGAATTACAAACGTAACGGACGATGACGTCGAGTGCGCCTCACTTTTTATGCTCCTTTCGCGCTCTTGCTCGCTTTTTCCTTTTCTTTATATAAATTTCCTTTTATTTCCTCTCGCGAGACTACTTTTACGAGCTGCGAATAAACTTACATAGAATGCGTATTTTAAATTTCAAATTGTATATCGCGAAATTAACTCAAAGCGAGTGTATAAGAGGAGCTTTTTATATAGAGTATATTCCGTATTCTAAATAAACAATGAAATTAATGATTTTTTTTTCGTTCCCCTTGAAAAAACCTCTATATTGAAATTTTTTACGGTAAAAACGAGACCTCTATACAGCGAATTCAAAATCGTCCCCGAAAGGTGCATTTTAAATTATTGAAGTAGTGGAGAAAGACGATAAACCGAAAAAAATGTCGAATTTACGAACATACGTATAGAAAAATGTGCTAATCTAGATGACTCTATTTTTTCTGCTACGGTAAAATTAGAAAACTTTATTTATCTTCAAGTAAAGTAATAACGGATTATTTGATCAACCTCTTTATAGCGAAAAACTCTATATAACGAATTTTCCAGCGTTCCCCTTTAATTTCGTTATTTTTTTCTCTCTGTAAGGAGGTTTCACTGTATTGGGAAAAGGGTTGTCATAGGAATAGGAATAGGAGTAGAACTGTATGTTTATGTTTAAAGCCGAAGCATTTAAACGATACCCCCAGGACAGCGAGTCTCTCGCGCAATTACTGTCCTACATCTCATGCCTCCTATTTCCATCGTCAGGGCGCAAAAAAGGCGCGATATTTACCGGGTGCGAGGATCCCATCGGGGTCCGGCTCGGCGTCGCTGCCGCCGCCTCGCGCTGCACATGTGGCCCGCCAGCCCTACCCCGGGATTTTTTGTCGAGGCACCTGTCAGCCTCTCGTGCGCTCGCGCTCACACATCTGCGTCCCGGCGAGGAGAGCGACGATGTCAGCTTCGGTGCCTCTATGTACTCTCGCGTGTACGCGTCGAAAAAGTGGAAAACACGAGCATCTCTCTCGCGTGGGAGAGGGAAGAGAAAAAATGCCTCGGCTTGTGCATTATAAATGCACCGAGCGGATCGCACGCGCTCGCGTCCCGCTGTAGCTCCATAACTATATTAACGTATTCTTAACACCTGCAAAGCTTATATTAGAAAGATTTTTTAAAACGGCCGCTTATTAGAGAGAAGAGGCTGTGTAACGTATTTTTCCTCAAATTTCTCGTTCAAAAATTCCTTCGCTCCATTTTCACTTATGCGAACAAACACTCGAATGATAAGTGACGAGCGATATTCTTTAGATTAAACTTATAGGCGAACAACGCTGCGTAAATATTGACTACAAGTGTTTAATAGATAAAGTAAATATACGCCTTTCACATATCGCGGCGAAGCTTGTTACCCTGAATTTTTTTTTAATTTTATACTTTAATTGAAAATTTATCGAGATTTATAATACTGCGGGTATATATGTAGAGGCTATCAATTTTTGTACGGCGAATAACATTGTAATTGACGATGAAAAATAATGTTGCAACAGCAATTGGGAAGGGTGTGCGTTAATGAATCTGAGACGTTGCACGGATTCCCCGCGAAGAGGATAACGAGCTTATCGGTAAATTATTATTTTGTTTATTTATCGTTCGCCCCGTTCAAGCCGACGTTCATCTCGGCATTTGCTCGAATAAGCGCTCAACGGCTCAAGCGCACGCGCACTTTTTAAATATACTACTTTATCAACGATTAAGTCCCCATTACACGAGCGCTGAAAATGAAAAGTAAAATTTCTCAGATAATAGCCGAGCTCTCGCGATATTCGACATCTTATCTGTATGCAACAAAGAAACTGTCTCCAGTTTGTATTAGCTGCGAATATAGTTGGCTTGTTATTGCGCTTACTAAATTATGAAATAGTATATTACGCACCTAGCCCTGTATAATAAGAAAGTGTCTCAGATCACATGTAATGGCTCGGCTTCGCCTCGGTCGACAATTACATGTGATCTGAGGCCTTCTTATTATACAGGGCTAGGTATGTATACTATTTTTCTGCTCGACGATGCCGGAAAGCACCAACTTCCGCTCGCGCAGCGGCCCGAAAGTTAGCGCTTTCCGGCCGGAGGGCAGAAAAACATTGTTCTAGTCTAATAAATATCGAATGCAAGTATCTTTTTCTTTTTTTAAATTCCAGATTTTCAACTTTTCTTTAAATCGTTATCAATCTAGGAAAATAAAGAACTAAGTCAAAAGACTCAAGGTCTTGCGTAAGCGATAAGAGATGAAACCGAGCTTTCGTTTTTATCGCGAGCGGAATTCTTCGATTGCGAAAAGTCCATATCGTAGAAGAGAAGAATCTTGCAATCTCGCTGTTAAGATGGAAAGATAGTTCTATACTTACTCGCGAGTCCCGCAGCTACGATTAGTAGACGCGACTATATTTTCAAAGGCTCTAGCTGAAGAGCTTGTCTCTGAGAATCTCGCTCGCAGAGCTCGTTGCAGAGTTTGACGAACCAAGTTCGAATACAGATGATAACCTTCAAAAGATAAGGCTGTCTTTCTAGCGCTCGATTAAGTTTTAGTGATGAAACGCGTTCGGATTAATATACGCGTCGTTACTTATTGACCTCTGTAAAAATAAATAAGTGAAATTTGACTAAAATAAGTGAATAGTCACTTATTCCACGTGAAAAATCTTCCAC
>JAWWEP010049765.1:0-11210 GCA_035582995.1 Sycophila quercilanae | reverse complement strand
ACTTTTTCTTCCAATTATTATTTTCTTTCCTTATTTTGATTATTTTAATTCATATTTGATGGTATGTTACAAAAAAAATGTTTTTTATTATTTACTTAAGCTTTATAGCTCGAATAAAAAGACGAGGAATTTCTTAAAGTATATAAGATTAGCTAAAGAACTACGCAGGAACTTTTATTTTCATAAAAAATTATAAAAATGGCGCACATTTAAAAAAAAATAGTTGATTTTTTTTAGAGATGCAGACCGTCACACAATGAGAAAGCATTGTGCCAGTGCAGTTGGCAGCGTTTTTATTTGAGGATTTCAATTTAAATCTTACACGGTTAACGCTTTAAAATATTTTAAGTGAAGAGCATTTTTACAGACAGAATTAAAAGTTACATTACACGCGTGCAAGCTCATTTACATATTGTTCTTTGCTAATTGTCTGTTCTCTCGTTTTTCGCGAATCGTCGCAATTTCAGTTATGTATACTGTTACTGTTAATCGTCAGGAATTTGTTTCACCATTGAAAATTCTCTCTGTCCGTACGCGCAAATAATTCGAAATACTCAATTTAATGTTACAAGCGAGTAAATAAATAATTTTGCAAAAAAAACTACCGATTCATCTTCGAAAGAATATTAGACATCACAAGTACTAAAAAAAATTCAGCTCGACGACAATCGTAATACTTTAAGTAAGAAAAAATGGAGGATTTATTTAGCGCAGGCAGAAAAAAAATTCATCAATACTGCACTCTCATTATCCGCGCATAATTGAAGGTACGTTTAAAAACTGTGCAGTGATTATGCGCTAATACACATTTGAGTGGAGAAAAAGTAGCACTCGAGGGAAAATGAGACCCATTATGTACTTCGTGCTGGCCGGAAAAATCGAGTCTGCTGGAGTTTCTTATTACGATCACACGTGCATTGTCATACCACGCCGGGCCGTTCATTAGCGCGGAAGAAGCGCACACTCGATATTAATTAGTCGGGTTATAGGCAATTTCGCGAGCTCCCATATCTGCACGCATCTGATCGCTCCGTCGATCCGAATATTTCGCCCACGCAAAAAGAGTACCTCCGATTTTACAGTCATTAATTTCTCTACAATTACGACGAGAGTCAAGAGTTATTCGAGGGATAACGCTGCTTCCTCCTCCTTTCCTTTCGTTTAATCCTGTACTTTATTGTAATTTTTCGATTTAATGTGCAAATAACTCGCCAACTGTGTATTGAACTTTTGTATACTTCATTGATAAACGCACTTACTTAATTACCCAGCCGTAGAGTAAAAGCAATTCATGCATTTTAAGCTTAATTCTTTTTATACAGGGCTTTATTTCAATAATATTGGTTCATTTGTTTTATTAAGGTAAAATGAGAGTAGAAATAATACAAAAGTTCATTAGATAAAATGAAATGGGAGCCGTGCTTTTAAGAAATGAATTTCACTCGGATGTCTGATTAATACTGATATATACTACTTGTATTTCCTATAAACGAGTGTAATACCCTCTAAAACTGAATAACTGAAAAAATTCTAAATGTATTAGACATTAGCGAAATGCACCTTACTAATCATCACTATTACTAAGAAATTACCAGACCTCCGAATCACATATTTTATTGCAACTTTTAAGACCGTTTTCTTCTATGAAAATATGAAGAAAGCCCGAATATTAGGGTCTAACGCTCAAAATTTTCAATACAGTAGGTCCCTAAAGTTCTTTTTCGTTAAAATTTCTTATTTCATTATTTAACTATAACTCCACATTACTCCACAGCCATGAGACAGAATCCTCCAGAAAAACACACAAAAGTAGAGAAAAAGACCGATAATTTGAGATTTTGTGTGTTAAAAAATCTTCTTTGATCCAAATTTTATGTCTAGTTGAATATGAGTGTCGAAAACTGTATAAAATTTAATTGTAAAACATCCGCACTTTTCAGTATCCGCACTTAGTAAATTATTATGCAATGCAATTTATTATTTAAAGATACCGTATAAAAAATTATCGCTGAATCAGAGCAATACGACAATAGTCCCGCTATCGATCCACCGCGATATGTTTACATTCGCGTGAAAATTCGACGAAATAACGGAATCCTGAGATGATTATCCGATTCGCTCGGTCTCCGCTCGGCCACGGACTATTGGCCCGAGGCGAAGTTTCCGGCGAGCTGAGCGAAGCCCGATGCCTAGCAAAAAAGTCGGGGTCAAACTATTTTCTCGGCGACGTCACGGGACGGCCAGAGGAAAGCACTTGTCACTTGGCCAGCGGCTAGCTGGGCAAATCCGACACCCGGGACGGGACGAGCGGCCGGCCGGGCGAGCGCGCCCGTAAAAAGGACCGCGAGTAATAAATCCGAGAGTAAAAAGGATCGAATACATATGCAAGGCATCTCTCTGCAGGGGAGCGAGCGGCGGAGGACGGGGAAAATGAAGAAAGCGGAAAACCGAGGAGCGACAGTGGCAGACCGAGCCGAGGGGTGGATAAGAAGGGGGAAGGGGGAGGAAAGAGAAAGATACTTCCAGGTGGCAATAAAAAGATCGAGAGGCGGAGGCGGGAGGGGGATTAGGTATAAGGTGGCCACTTTGGCACTTTTGAATGTCTTCAAAGTGGCGTAATATGCTCCAGCGCCCGTGATTAAAGTTAACGCCGCGTTTGCCACGCGAGCGTATTTCATGGGCTCGCTTAGACGTCCTTCGTTTCGCTCTCCCCTGTCTGCTCTCCTCCTCTCTCTCCTAGAGCTCGAGCGAGGCGAAAAGACGAAAGTGACTCGGAAAGAGGCCACCGCGGGATTAAGAAAAGCACCGAGACTTTTCGAGATTTTTTGAGTTATATGCCGTGGCATAGGTGGCGCGTATGCGCGACTTAATTTTTTTTCACGCTCCGCTCGTTTTTCTCTCCCTTTTTTTCCCTTGGAATAAGAGCAAACTCATTTGATTACACGGGGTGGATTAAACAAGTATGTTTTTTTTTGCGTGGGTGTGAGATTTTTTCCGTTAATTACAGTGTTCACAGAGTTTTACTTCATTTTAACTGTTCGCAACACATAAATTGGCAGCGGTAGTTTTGAAATTTGTTTGCCCGTCAGCTATTTAACAGACGGTAGATTGATTTTTGCATTAAACTTTTGCAAATTAATTTTTGATAAAATGCAGCAAACAATTTTAATTAGTCGCAGAAAGATCAATTATTTACATTAAAAAGCAATTCCGGACAAATCCACTACGCAGACTAAATATTCTGGAGTTTTCAGTTTCAAACAAAAGTCAATAAAAATCAATATTTATTTTTTTTTTTTTTTGTATGTCTATATTTGGTTTATATAAAGTTTTGTTTTTTCCGAAATGTTGTGTTTGTTCACACATATACACTAAAGTGAATATATACATTCTCATTAATACAAAATTAAAGAAATTTCAAGTTTAAAAATAATATTTAGCTTTGCTGACAAATTTTTAATTTTTATGTATTACATAAGGTACATTAAACATTAGCAATAAATTCAAATTCATTCTGATCACGTACTTTTGTGTAACTTGCAATCCTTGCCAGATAAGTAATTGCAGTAAATCTCCTTTATTTATGAAAATTTTCGTTTTCCCACGACATCACATAGAAAGCGGATTCATAAGTTTCTAAGTAAATCAATAAGTTGGATTAGTGAGGTGCAAAAACGATGTTATAAGTAATGTAAGAGTAAAAGTTGCGTAATGCTCAAAATGATCTTGTTAATGTCCAAGAGGGTTTAATGGTAGCAGATAAGTGAAATATGATCATATACTACCCTGGTTTATTAAAGGGAAGTTACTTCAAACTTTCCAAACACTTTTCATAATTTGTGTCAAATTAAGTAATTTTTGAAGTACTCCTTACTAACTTAAAGATGAAAAACGAGTTTGGTCAGATTTTCCTACGACCTCTCGAGTTTTACGAGTAATTTAAATTTTAACATGTTTATTTAAGTTTCAGTCCCTCGTAGCTCGGCGTTAACCAGGCAATTATGACAATTTACATTGCAACAATTTCATCGGGAATACGAATCTTTTGTCTTGTTAACATTTTCACAAAATACCGCATTAACATTTCCCTACATTTGCTACCTCGAACAAGCTCCCAGTATCTCCGTGAGAGTCGTATACTTTCGAAAGGAAAAAAGACAGAAAAAAAGCGAAATAAAAAAAAAAAAAAGAAAGTTGGAGGTAACCGAACATCGACGCGCGTACATGCATCTGGAACGCTTCACACAGGGGAAATCTTCACCCATAACCCCGTGGCTAATGGTTCGGTCGGTTAATGAAGGAGCACCAAGGTAGCACAGCCGCAGTCGAGATCTCCGCCACCCCCCTCGCCGGCACTTAAGTACCCCCTCTAAATGAGCGGAGCCGTCAATCGGGTCGCATATCTTGTTTTCTTACTTTCCAGTGCGGATGAGTTCGCCCGACTTCGCCACAAAGCGAAGCGGCGCTTTTAATCGAGTTAACCCGCGGATCGATTGTGCTAAGTCGGCGAGCGACGCCGCGCGAAGTTTGGCGATTGTAAAAAGATTCGATGGGAGGCGAGGCACATTTTAATTGAAAATCGACGGTACGCTCCCCCTTTCGAACTACCCGGTTATATATCAGGCGGTAAAGATGAAAGGAGGGTGCGGGCCGATGCTTACGCCTGAGGTGGGCATAAAAGTTGCTAGAGGCTTCGACACGCATCGAATTTTCAATTAAGAACTCGGAATTGAGATTTTATTTTTCATTTTATATCTATTTAGGTATACGGAAAGGCAATATTTTCTCGAGGGAAGGAAGACGTTGCCGGGTGTTATAAAACTTCATAAGATTCAAGCTTTCGATGATCGGAGACTTCCTTGCAAATTATTACTCTCATCCAATAGCAGATTAATAAATTGGTAAGTTAAACAATATCAATGACTTATGAAAAGTTAAATAATTAATTTCTTATTATTGAGCTTTACAAGAAAATATTATACAGAGAAAGAAATAAGAATCCTGCAAGTATCTTAAAAACCAGAAATCAATACATTGCTGAATCAATAACGAAAAGTTTATGCTTGCACTGAGCGTAAAAAGTTATCAGTATTACCTAGTTAGAAGATTTAGGGAAATTTGAAATAACACTTAAAGCTGATCGAACGCGGAAGTGTTTACCAATCCAATATTATTCATCCCTTGCTCAAACAAATCAAATCCTGATATCGTAAAAAGTGTTTTTAGAACATCAACCGGCGGTAAAAATAAATCGGAATGGAAAATTGCAAAAGTGCTATTTTGTCAATAATATATCAATATTTCACATCGTGCCCGCAAAACCGGATTTCACGCCGGCAAAAAACTTGGAGCGGCTTATTCCCCCAACGATACGCGAATACCGTCCGAAGCCTCAAAAAATATAAACGCATCATTGAAAAATTACTTCCTCGCCGGTCAAACGCCATGAAACCTCGTGGATCGTGGGTGGATGTGAAGATCACCTCGATCGCGACGCACGAAATAACGAATTCAAGGTTCGTCCGATGATTAAATTAAATTTGCTCATAAAAGAGGGAGGAGAGAGGAGAGAGGGACGTGCAAAGACGCCACTGGCGGCAACACTTGCGTGACTGCGGGAGGCGCGTGCGGGTGTCGCGCGCTCAATTTCTCCAGGCCCGATGCAATTACCCGAAGGAATCCGCGCCGCGAGAGGGTACGGGAGTCGCACGTGTTACACGCATGCGTCAGGACTGCATTAACCGCTCGAGCCTCCGCTGCGCAAACTTTGCGAAACAATTCTCCCCGCAATTGAACCGCGTGCAATCTCGCGCGCGTGCCCGCCTCGATTGCTCGGCCAATGAGCTCGCGGCGCGCAAGTCGACGTCGACTCGCGCGAGCTTTTTAATTAGGCAAATGCGGTATTAGCCACCGTCGGATGAGCTGATGAAAAGTACGGTTGGAGCTGGATTTGCTTTTATTTATTTACTTCCTCTTCCTTTTTTTTTTCTTTATTAAATTCGAACGATGGATATACCTTTGCTTTATGAGCAGGGTATGCCGAGAAATTGGGTTAAATACGCAGTGGCGCGTGAGTGTGAAAGATTTTTTTCTCGAAAGGATCCAGGGAATATTTTGTATCTTGTCGGACTAACGCCTGCTTTTCACGTCGGGTACGACGAGATCGCTAGATTACTGGGTGGGCGATGTTTAGTTTACTCATTTACGTAATTTTTTATTTAACGAGTACGTCAGAGAACAATATACGAAAAAAATCAAATTACTAAATCAAAAAGTATAAAATGATAACATGGATAATGTTAGGAGCTAATTACAATCACCACTTATTTTTTAATGCATTTGATATTGTGTAGGTAGTGCATATTCTTATAAAGCACAAAAATAAATGAATAAATAGCAGGATTAAGAAGTTGCGCCAATTAACTAAATTATTTATTAAGTGTAAGCAGAGGCATCAGAAGCTATCGGTATAAGCTCTTTTCTGTAATACGACGTAAAAACCTCCTTGAATAAGCGATACCGAAATTATTATTTCAGAGCAAAAGCAGCGGATTTCAGTTCAGAAATTTTTGTTTTCTGTGTACACTTCAAAATAAAAAGCTCGATGCGACTGCGGAATAAATTTTCTAAACTACATCAGGTCTTATTGGGAGATACCGAAAAGGAAGCCGGTGAGCTTTTAAGAGAATCGCTTTGCCCCGCGCTCAAATCCGTTTTTCCGCTCGATAGGATTCACCCCTTTCGTTCCATTGATAAATCAACCGAACAACGGGGAATATCCTTGCGACCTGCTCCCTAACCCCTACCACCCCCGCTCTCTTTCGTTTTCTCCTCGTCATTTATCGATTCGGCGGAAATTCGCCTTCGATATACGTCGCGAGTGATAGGGGTATATGCCAATGAATACGGAAACACACTGGATCCATAACGTTTCGCGGGCCGATTGGCTTTCTGGCGCGCGGCAGGGGGTGGAGGGGTGGGGGGTATCGCCACCGAAAGACGGAGCGCACGCCCGTCCGTGCAATCTCGCAGCAGGCCGTCGCTTCATTTTTTCACGCGCGCGGCGCGCGAAAAGTGGGAAAATGAAATTTACTCCTTTTATTGCTGGCCGCCTTTCCACTTACGAAAAGTTTTATAAGTTTACCTGTGGGAGAATATGAAAAGTACATACGGGCATCCGTCGGGACTTAGCCACCGTTCACAGAGGCGGCCGGGCGTTCGCGCCGCCTATGCACCCTTCGCGGCGCGGTGAGAGCATGATTGAAATATTTATCTTACCGTTCGTTGCTTTTTCGAGAGGAGGACGAGTGCATCGCGCCATTTGAACTCGTTAACTCGCTCGAGCATTTGTAGCAACGCGTTATGCATTTTTCTTTCGTTTTTATTTTATTTTTATTTCTATTTTGGTTATTCGCTGAGATTGGCAGATGTTGTTTGCTGTTTTTTTTCGGGGATAAACAAAAAAGAATGTTGTTCACGTTAGTTTGCTCTTTTAAGCTGATGGAAATTGAGTGGAGCTGCAAAACCCGCGAAAACAGTTTCCAAATATAATCAGTAAACTGGGTTAGCCACACCATTATGTATAAGGTATTGGGGTTTTTTTTTTTATTTTGAAATGGAAATTCCACTCAATAATGTAAAATATTGGTCTTTTATTTTTAAAATGTTCAACTTACAGCCAGACGAACGTTTTTTTTGTGTGTGGAAAAATGATTTTTTTTATTGACTGCTTTTTAAAAGCCTTGAGAGTCAATGAAATGTTGCTTTTACCAAAGTAATGCCTTTCAGTTCCATCGCATTTAACCGAATGCATGCAAATTTATTTATTATTATATTATTTGATGTACATAATATTTTACTAATTAAATACATTAAATTAGTGAATTAAATAAATGAACTGATTAAAGTTTAACAGATTAAAGTTTTTTTTAACAACAAAATTTTGATCATTCATCAAAGTTTTAATTCGCCGTACATCCGGCCCTCAAACGTACTTTTCTTTTAATTGCACGCGAAATGCGCGATGAGCATCAAGCAAGTAATTAAAAAAGTAAGCCATTCCCAAGCAACTCCGACGCAATTCCGAAAATATATGCCCGGTTAATCCATCACTCGGGCAGAAAAATTTTCATATTCATCCCGCCGCCGTATAACCTTACAAGCGCCTCGCCACTCACACAAAAAAAGAAAAAGAAAAAAGGAATCGAAAAAAAACGCTGCGCAATATCTCCGGATAAGTGCGGAGTCCGGGGCCACTCGAATTCGTCAGAAGCAATCGAGACGCATAAACCGCCCTGGTCGCCGTCGCCGCAGGAGCTCCGACGACGGGGCCATTCGGCGTGAAAGGCCAGTCAATGTACCGCTCGGCGATCTCCTCGCCCGGCTGTACATCTCCTCATTCCCCCCGGGCTCCATGCAAATGAGTAAAAAGTGCGGCGATATATCCCGAGCGACGACTCGTCGCCGTTCCATTGAGAGGCCGCACGCGCGGTCAGAGAGTCTAAATTGCAAGTGTGTAAGCGCGCGAGTGTCGCCGCGGAGAATTATTAACGTTTCCCCCCCCCCCTCCTACAGCTCGTATCGGCGTTTATGCCCCGGCCTTCGCCGCCGAGGGGATAATCCTCTCCCCCGCCGCTCTCTGCATTTAAATGTCGTACTTTCGGAGCGACCTGATCGAATGGCCCTCGGCGACCCCTTTCTCTTCCTCCGAGGCATCGACCTCTAGCGAGAGAGTCTCGGACATATTTTCGTCGTGGCATCGACGCCCCGGGGGGAGGGGGCAAGGAGGTAGCCGGGCAATTGATGAGAGAGAGAGAGAGAGAGAGAGAGAGAGACGCCCGATGAAAAGTTTCGTTGGCCGCGTTTCAGCGAGTCCGCGGGGCAACTTTAAAAAATTAAGTCTACACATAAATTGTTGCGAGTGCCGTAACGAGTCCCGAAGTTGCCGCCCCCAGCTCACCCTTACCACTGCGCGGATCGGAAAGTTTGCTTGTTGTGCGCGAAGTACACTTCCCAAGTGGAATTCTCAGATAAGATGCATCGGCGCCTGTTATTACGGGCACTGGTGAAATCGTTCCTGAGATAGACATTTTTCCGCCGGAGCGGAGCGACTCACCTCATATATATGAGTGGAATCGGTGGCAGACGCTCCGCCCGGCATAATTGAGGCGGCCGCGAGTGAGGCGACATAGCGCATATAAAAAAGATATCGGGCGTCGACGAGAGTTCAATCAGAGTCGGAAAGAGGCCGGCTATTTCAGATAATTGAAAGTCGTAAATTTCGACGGCTCCGAGGGCATGCAAGCCGAGCGAGCGATCCGCGATTAGCTCTAACAACGAGCTATATAGTCGGGCAAATCGAATCTCTCAGCGCCCTCGCCCCCCTCCCTCCAATAACACCTTACAGTCATGCAAACTCCGGCTTATTTTCCTCCTCGCTGGAATTGTTCAATGGCCCGGTGGATTATTAATCCCTGGCAATATTTCGCCCAGACTCCCTTGTTTAATAATCGCGATACTTCGTGAAGAATGCGGACGGTTCACGGGGGTATAATAATAAAAGTCTCGGGGAATAATGGACACGCGCTGAGTGGGATTAAAAAGCCTCGTAGATCAAAGTTAATGAGAAAAGAAATTATAAGATCTTTATGCGCGAGGCACAAGAAAAAAAATTCTCAATCGACAGCTGCGAGAAAGGCCAGCAAAGACGGCACAGTGTTTATACACTTAGTCCGGTGCACGGCGTTTCTATTTAAAGTTATACTTTTATAGTAACTTATAATAAAGTCGCGCGGGGCACTGGCTTTGTACGGCTCGCCGCGAAAATCCCGCCAAGTGGAATTCTTATATTGGCCGAGTGAATATTGCCGCGCTAAAGGAGAGCGGCCGGTGCCGCTTTAAAGGACGCCTCGTTAAAGGGGGAAATCTAATTAAGAAGTCGAGCGCGCAAAAGGACGATGATAACTCCCGGGCTCTTAAAAACGTCGTTTACGCGCCTATGTGTATATATAACGTATACACACATACGTACGAATACAGGACGCGTGGGCTCGCGCGTCGTCAACCGCATCAATGGCGGTAATAGATGGAGTCGGGCGCCGCGGGCGCAAAACTGAATTAAGCCGGGAAAGTTATTCGCGCGTGCGCTGGGCCCCGCGATTCGAAAGTAACTTTATTGACGCCTCGTTACGTGATTTCTGTTTTATCCGCGGGCGGAGGGCGAGGGTGAGAGAGTCGAGTGCACGCGCGTCGGTAATGGCTATCCACACTAATACTGATTGAGGGCTTTCGAAATTGCGCGATGCCTGTTGCTGAGTGCTCCGCCGGCGTATAACGACATAAGCAGGTTTTACTCGCGTTTTTAACGGCCCTGATTATGCTGAGTTATTGAATTCTCATGGGCGCGTTACGCGCTTTGTTATTGACGCTGCAGTGCGGAGCCGGAACTGCCGCGTCGATCGATTCTGACTCAATTTATAATATGCTCGACGAGTTGAGTTTTACAATTAATAAACGTTATCGGTCGACGGTGAGACTCGAGAATTTTTCGTTATTGTTCCATTGCGGCTGTTACTTCGCTTCATTGTTTTATGATTAATTAAAGTAGACGGTCGTTTGGACAAATTTACTGGAACTATATCAATGACGATTGTCAAATAATTCATGTGTGTAAATATTTAGCGGATATATTTTTTACTCAGAGTATAAATTTATCTCTAGTTTGAAGATTACAAAGCTCGAATAAAATTTTATACGAATAACCAATATTAGAGCTGTAATATAATAGCTGTAATATTATTAGCTTCATGAAAGCTTGCTAAATTAGTAACAGTAAGTTATTTTGCATGAAATCGTAGAAAATCTGCAAATGATAAATGTGAGGATAATAATTATAGGAAAAACTCTGATGAAGGTGGTAAAAAAAATAAAATTCATCAAGTAGATCATTCAGTTCTACATATGTTTTCGAAAATTTTTAATTGCATTTATCAAATTCATGAGTATGTTTAATACATGATCTTATACTCAGAAATCAAGGAAATGTAAATATGAATATCCTCACGATACCGAGATCGGATTCAACCCTTGAACGAACCAAGAGAATAACTTAACAAATAAGGTTGGTAAATTGATATTAACGGGGTCTGAAAGCCAATTAAAAATTCAAATTTCGCGCCACAAAATAGCAGACGAAAATACAACTAATTTAC
>JAWWEP010049694.1:0-11220 GCA_035582995.1 Sycophila quercilanae | reverse complement strand
TATAGTGGCGGTAACAAGCCGAGGGAACTTCGTTCCTACCGGGGGTCCCGAGACCCACACGTTTTTTTTTTTTTTTTAGGCTGGGAAGACGGGGGGAGTGACGATAGTTTAGCAATCGTGATTTTTATTTATTTATTTGGTTTTCATTTTTTGTTTTAATGGGACTTTTTATCGAGAACAAGTAGCGGAGGCGGAAAATCGAATGTCGTTAAGTTTGTAGCTTTATTCGACAAGAAGTGGGTGTGATAGCCGATTCGTTCGGCGTTTTCATCGTATTTTTCCTGAAAGCTCTTCGGTGGTCAATAAACAACTCTCTTAAATGCTATTTACATTTAGCAGCCGATCGATTGTTTATTATGCACCTCGCGAATCGTTTCTCATCGCATTAATTTATGCTAATTCGTTATTCCCGTTGCGTTAACGTTTCGTTATGTTGAATTGTATGATTATTTGAGAATCCGCGAATTTTGTAATAGCAAATTGTAAGCTCTCTCATTTTCTTCAAAGTTTACGTGGTTTTCGATTTAAAAGAAGATATACATTGCCAGAATCATCGAAATTGTTATGTATATAATTATTTATTTATTTATTTAAATATTTTAACGGATTATGTAGTCCTTAAGTACAGAGATAAAACAACTATAAAGATAGCAATAAAGAACAGCAAAAAATTTAAATATTTTTTTCTGATATTAAATATTTTTTGTAAAAGGACTTTTACTCCGTTGAAATATTATTTAAATAAATAAATAAATATTTCGTTTTAAAAAAAATATACATTTCTACAATTATCAACATTTTTTAATTTTTTGTACAAAAAAAAAAATGTTAACATTGCTACAGTCATCAAAATTTTTTGCTATCAGAAATCTCTTCTGAATATGATCTCGAAAACTCGAGAAATCTCTGCTGAATATGATGTCGAAAACCAGATTGACTGTGTTTTCGCTTTATTTTATTCATCATAGCGTAGCAATGTATTTTTTTTTTTTTTTGCGAATAAGACGCAAAAAATTTTGATGACTGTAGACATGTTAACATTTTTTTTTTGTACAAAAAATTAAAAAATGTTGATAATTGTAGAAATGTATCTAAAGTTCAATCAAACTTTATATACGTTTCTACAAATCAAACTTTATGTTTTCAGCCCGAAAAGTGCTCCAACGATATCCGTCATTCCCGATCATTCCAACAAAAAAAAAAGCTCTCTTCGTTTCTCAATCGAACATTTAACAACGACTGCCTCCATACACCTACACACAGACACACACGCACACATGTAAGACTGAAATATCATCTACGTAGCAAAAATATAAATATCTCGCCCAATGAACTAATTAAAACAGCCAGCATCGAAAGGTTCTCCGCTGAAAAAGACTTACTTAAGTGACATACTGATTCATTCCGTGATGGAGCGGTGTGTCAACAAAAAGCTCGCTCCCGCTGTCCACTGCGCTCCTCGCGGTCCCGAATCGCCGCCGAAAGAAGCAGCTCCGTCCGGTGGGTGGCGCTCAGAGGGTGCTGCTGCGCACCTCCTCCACCTCCTCCTCCCCCCGCTCGCAGATAAGACAACGGAGTGGTGGGGCGCAGGTGGCGCTTGGGGCCAATCGAGTGGCCCGCGGCGTCTGACGCTAACGAGACTTTTATCACTGGCCGCACCGGTCCGTACCCCACGCACGCATATACATATATATATATATATATATACAAATTTATATCTATACACGTGCACGTAACATATACACCACCGGCTCGCACCTCCACCCCCGCGGCGGCGCGCGGCCCCGGGATGCCTCCTCCTCCCTGCACTCGCTGCACTCGGCCGACACTGGGACGCGCTTTTAACTGAGCCTCGGAGGGTGGCGCGCCCGAATTCAAACGGCTCGGCGCGGCGTCGAGGAGGCGAGCGGAGGCCGTGAAAGGCGGCGAAGCGAGCACGTGGCGGCGACCGTGTCGCGCTAGCGACTGCCGGCTAGCATGTGCCACCGGCACCCCGCGCTCACACGCCACCGCTGGCTCCGCGCGCTCCGCTCTCTCTTCCTCTCTCTCTCTCTCTCTCTCTCTCTCTCTCTCTCCCTGCCGCGTTCTCTCTCTCTCTCGGGCGGCCCTGTCCCACCAGCCCGCGCGGCAGTCTCTCCTCTCGCTCTTTCTCTCTGGCGGGCGCTCGGGGCTCCTGTGCCGCCGCCGCGCCGTGAGATACGCGCGGCAGCAGCCAGTCGCCGGCGTTACGCGCGCCGAGTTCTTATTAGCCCGGCGACCGGAGGGGACGCCGGTGGAGGAGGAGAGTATAGAGGAGCCCTGCTAGCGCTACTGCGCTTTTTTTCGGGGGGAAAGTGGGGGGGGGGGGGGCAGAGACACGCGACAATCGACCGACTTTTCCGGATAATTGATGGCGCTCCGCGACGATGACGCCGGGGAGAATGACGATGAGCTCTCGAAGGAGAATGAGATCGATGCTGCTACGACGCCTTGGCGGGAAGGACAGGTTGCACCGGCTCTTGTCTGAGTGTATGAATGATTGGATGGGCGGTCGGCACTTCAAAGTGGAAATGATATATACACTTGAGTTTTGAGGCGATAGATGATGGCTCTGTTAACTGCGATGTATTTTTTTTTTTTTTTTTTTTTGGAGGGGTTGAGGGGATTAGAGCTGGTGGTGTGCGATTCGTGGCGGTTTGTTAAAATTGGGACAGTAGCTGGTTATTGGATTGATTAAATTAAATTTTTAATTTTTCGTTGTAGCCGGAGTTTTTTAGAGCGACTATTCTAAAAATTGCTTTCGATGGAGGTTGGAAAAATTTAATGAGCTTGGCGTGACGTTTGTATTAGCTAGACGCCTAGATATTTCGATGATTTACTCGTTATTTACACATATCCAGAATTTGTTATAGGTACGGGACTAAAAATAAAACTTCTTTCTTTCATTGTAAGCTAAATAGTATTTGAATAAATTATTTTTTATCAAACGTACGTAATAATTATCATCACATGACATTTACGTGAAAAGAATATGATATCCAATTGTCACCTCTAACGAAAACTAGCATTTTTGGGAATTAAAAAATAAACAGCTTTATTTTTGAATGGACAAAACATCTTTTACTACGTTTATAAAATAATCTGTGAAAAAGTCTTAATAATATTGCATTAAACCCTATTCGAATGATGAATGTTTTTCATAAAACGTGTTTAAACGTGTTTTTTTTAGAGGCACAACGAAATGAAAGTAACAAATTTATTAAAAAATCATATCACTTTATAGGTATTTATTAAAAAATGAACAATCTTTTTTACACGTTAAAAGATTTTCATATTGTTTTGCTATCTCCGCGTCTTAAATATTATTGGAAATAATACAAATAAAGTACCAGGACTAGAATCGCTAAATGTAGTTTTAAAATTTATGAACTATATTTGCATTTTAAAAAGAAAGACAACTTAATACCTGTATTAATCAATCTGAAACAGATAAAATATATATTTACTTCAATATTAAATAAAATCATTAATAAAACAAACTTATCTACACATTACCATTTATTCATGAGTATTATAAATTTAAGTACTTAATACCTCCCATTTTAAAATAGATTTAAGATTGACAGTGCGTATATTAATATAGTATTAAATAATTTTATTAACAAATGTCATTGATTTTTGTAAAAATATTTTATCTCACGTAATAACATTATTTTAAAAATTTTTCGCTCGGAAGATCCTCAATAACGTACATCAATGTAATCCTCAATAACGTAACATCAATCTAGAATATTATTGAAATTAACATTAATAAAATAAGTTATTCGCTAAAAAGTTAAAAGCAAATATTAACAGCATCAAAAATCGTATCTGATAAGGTGTCCCCTGTACAGTATTGGAATTAGAATTGTTTAATAAACCGATATATACGATATTGAAGGAATAAATAAATAAATAATCTTCTGGAGAGTTGTAGTCATGCGAATATTGGTTTTTATTCTACTTGTAATGGTTTAACAAGACAGTAGAATACACTTCGTTTGAGTATTTCCAATATTACTGATATTAGTTCTTTCAAGAGATCATTAAATTCATTTTTACTTGATCTTATTAAACTTGTTTTTCCTATTTTATGTAAAAGGCTTTATATAGTCTGTTGAATTATGAAATAAATAAATAAATTAATTAATTAATTCACAATCGGAATTCCTATAATTAACAAAAACCTCTACTTACTCCAGTATACGCACGTAAATAATATTTTTAAACAAAGTATTAAAACTTGTTTAGAATATAACTGTCATTTGAAAAATAGCACTGAAAGTCTCAGCGATCCATCCCGAAAGGTTATTTTCGTCAAAAAGTTGAAAATCCGAACGTTCAATTGTAGATTTCGCTCAGCTCAGCAAGCAGACATCGGTAGCACATGTACGCCCGAGCCGTCGGGCCATTATAAGAGAGCGAGATAGCCAAAAGGGAAGGAAACGCGAAAAGCTCAGTCTTACGACTGAAGACCGGGGCGAGATGGGCTCGTTTTACGAGAGCCGCTCCTTGAGCGAGTTTCCATTGTTGGATTTAAGTTTTGATCGGCGAAGTTTGAAGAGCGAGGCGCTTCGACTCGCACGCGCCGCATCAGGAGGGGGGAGGGGCTCCTTTTTATCAATGAAGTCATGTGGCGGAAATGGCAGAGGCGAGGAAAAATCGCTGAGTGCCGGCCAACTATCGCAATCGGCTTATATATACCCTGTTTCTCTTCGCGAAGTCCCTCTTAACGCGAAAATTCCAAAGTGGTAATCGAATGTGCCCTTCCACCCCCGGCCCTCCCTCCCCTCCGTTTCTGCTCAACAAAATTGCTTTCAGGGTAGTACCTTTATTTAATCCAATGTTACAGTATTTTTTATTTTTTATTTTTTTTTGCTCTGCTTTGCCCACCCTCTGTTTCCTTTGGAATACCTCGATGTAAAGTGGAATGAAATTGAAAATAAATAATTTATTTGATACTGTCGTCGACTTTCAATAAATAAATAATTAAGTAAGAAGGTAAATAAAATTTAGTAATTAATAAATTTTAGAGTGGAATAGAATGTAATAGAATAGTTGTTTATTGTCGTATATTATAGTTAGTAATATATTATACTTTTTACAAATATAAAACAAAAAAACTTTGCTCATTCATGCGGTTTAATATACAAAAATAAATATGTAACTTTGTATAATCGAATAAAGGTTATTTTAAATCTGTTGTAAAAAAATATAGCTCATTAATGGTATTTAAGCAATATAAATGATAGTGATAATATAGAAGAAAAGTGAATTTAAAATTACTAGAAAATAAATGCAAGTATAACAACCTGCTATACACGTCAGCAAATTAAAATGTAAATATTTTCAAATTTTTATAAATAATACAAGAAATAAAAAAATTGCAATACACTCACTCATTACTCTCAAATTAATAAATGACACTAACCAGAGATATATTTTTTCCAAAGAATTGAAAAAGCAATTGAATATTTAAAAAATATACAATACTTTTTCTGCTTTTTCATTTAGTTGTATATGTTTTTTTTTATATATAATGTAAATTTGCCGTTATACTCATTAAAACATTCAATTAATATTTTCCTCTTGTGGTCAAGATAAAAAAAAACGTTCAAAAAGGAAAATCTCAAAAAAATGCATTTAAAAGTTTATTTTCAAAAAGCAATAAATTACTTTTATAAGTTTAATAATCTACCTCGAGGATCATTCCGAGAATTTAAGTAGGGAGAGGAGCGGGTGATTGAACTTTTTAGCTCGAAACTTCAGAACTACTGCGGAAAATCGTCGGAAATTTGTCGAACCGCTAAATCGTCAAACTTAAAAATAAAAAAGCTTGGAAAACGTTTCCCTCACCGCGGGGCAAAAATATTTTGCCTCAAAGCAAATTAAGCAGATAACCTCGTAAAGCAAAGGGCTCCTTCCTTTTCCGCGCGGCGAACTTTTACGGCGGAATAAAGCCGCAACGGATGCGCAATAAAATATTTCATCGCGACCGCGATCGCTAGCGCCGAAGAAGGAGGGGGTTATATAGCATCGTATAATTCCTTCGGCTAAAAAAAAGAACACCCCCTCTCCCCCCCCCCCCCCGAAACCCGCTCCGCAACGCCTCGCGGAATAGAGGCTTTATTGAGCGGTAAATAATCTCGCGCGATTTTCGCAAATAATAAACGGCGGGGAACGCCACGCGGCACGCGCTCATTCAATTAATCGCGCGATGTCCGATAAGAAGGGGGAGCGGCTCGATTAATGAGCGTATAGCCGTAAGTGCGAGCGTCGAGAAATCAGTCGAGAGGCCACTTGAAGCGCGCCGTGCCTTCTTCCGAGAGGCTATCTGAACCTAATTCCGTGAGATGATTCCGGGGTGGCAGAAAAAAAACGAGGTGTTGAGGGAGGGGCTGTGGGTGGCTTGTCTCGATGCTGAGATTCGGGGAATCGATGATTAATCCGCGTCGCGATATAACGCGGTGGATCTTCAATGTCGGAGTAAAAAAGTTAACATGTGAAAAAAAATTTTTTTTCTTTTTGAAGGAGATTATTGACCTGGTAGGTAGATAGAAGACGAATTGACGACGTTTTAACTGTTTGATCGTAGCTAAAATTTAGAAATGTTTTTAACTACTTTTTGATATATGGAGAGAATTTTTGGAATTTTTAAAAGAACCAATGTTTAATTTTTACTAGTTTTAGCGATTTGCATTTTACGAGACGGTAGGTAATTTTTTTTTTTAGTATTAGTGATAAAAAATAAATAAATAAATAATTGTTTATTATGTACCCCCAACTCTTATAAATTTTTTTAATAAAAATTTTTGTATAAATCTCAACAAAGATCTTCTTGTTAATTTCTTCTACTGAAAAATTGCGTTGATTATAAATTTAGAAACAAATTAATCAATATGTTTAAATGCTCACTCTATTTATTTACTTATTTTATTTATTTAGATGTAAACAGTCCCTACAATAATATCTTAATTAAAACATGAAAAAGTGAAATAAATAAAAATCTGACAAATTTAAATAAGCAACAAAAATACAAACAAAAGGACAATTTAATTCTCACTTATCAGAAACTTAAAAAGACAATGTATCGCCTTAAAATAAGCTGTCTTTACTTTGACCAGAATTTCAAAGAAACTTTTACGTGGCTGAATTTAACATTAAGAAATTCGAGAAATAAAACCGATAGTTTCCAGTTTTCTTTTACCAGCGAAGCAAGAAACTCTCCTTTCAAAATGCAAATTTTTAGTGGTGGTTTTTCTTGAAAACAAATTGAAAACGGCGAAGCAGTTGTTATTGCCCATTCGATTCGAAAACGTTTACGTTCTATCGGTCCTGCGAAGTACCTAAAGTTAAGAAAAATTTAACGAACTACATCCAAACCGAAGATAAATGAAGAACTTTCACAAAATTCCACACGCAAAAGCTAAAGTTTCAGAAGCAAGAAAAATGAAATTATATATTCTAGAGCAAAGGAGTGTAACAAACAAAACTTTTCGGGATTAACTTTTTATAATTTAATATTGCAGACGCGTTTTATCCCAAGTCAGCCTGCTAAACTCATCAGTAAGGCGTGTAAATTTGCTCTCAATATTTTTATTCTGACGAAAATTTCTTATATATGAAAATCGATTATTTACACTTTTACCAATTATTACATATATGTACCATTGACATTAACTCCTTTTTTATTTTAAATTACTTTCTTAATTGTTTTTAATTAAAGTCCGATCTCGTTCGCGCAAAGGGGAAAAAAAATAAGCAGCGCATGATCACCGAGGAATTCGTGTCGTCGTAACGAAGCGCCGAATCGTGGCTTTATGGAGGAGGCGATATCGTACAAGCGAGTCCCGACCATATACGAGCCAAGTTCGTCGAGCGCTTCCTTAGTCGAAAAAAACGGCGCGATATCGCGCGGAAAGGCACGGTCGATAATGCGCTGGCATTACGGGCCGCGATTATGCGCGTCTCCGGCTCGAGATAAAGGAAATGCGCCTGGAGGCCTTATCGGAATCGACGAGGCGTCAGTTCCGCTTCCGACTCTGCACTATATGCCGGCGATAAAAAACAGCGTCGATTCTCTCGTTTTTTTAAACGTTTTTTTAGCGTGATTCACTCGTAAAAATTAATTGGGGATTTTTGGCGCATACATAGGATATTTGTGTATACTTTGCCGATATGATTGAACATTTTACGACTGGGAAATGCCCTCTGAATGGGAGAAGAATTTTCTGTCCTTTTGCTTATAGCTTAATCTGTGCAGGTAGCACATAGACATAATTTTGAAAATTTTCTTTGCTATGTTTTTTATAAATTTAAATGTAAGAATTTTTTTTGTTTGATAATGGGTTCCTTCTACAGTGATGGAGGCCCATAAAAAATAACCGTATTTCTTTATATTAAGGTATATATACCTTAATCAGGAACTGAAGAAGGGGGACAAACATGTAACTGGCAGTTGAAAATGGCCCAAGGGGAGACCTTTCAATTACGTTTTTTTTACGAGGCGACGCATTCTTCGCTATGTAATTACAGCGCTTACATTCAAAATATAAAGTTGCGCGAAGTAATTACAGCGACCCTGATCAAACAACGCGAGTTTTGGATTTCATTCAAATTACCTTTTGTAATAGTACCGAATGCTGGACTCAAATATAAATAATTAAAGCTCCTTCCATTTTTAACAGTAGCGTTTAACGTATCCACTAGCCTCGTATAATTTGCACCTCTTAAATGACACTATACGCCCAAAAGGCTAGTATTTTATAAAATCAATTCCCGATGAAATCGTCCTTCTTTGGAGAGTAAAAAGTAAAAAAAAGGAGTTAAGGTACGAGACGAAACGCTTTACAACTACTTTGACGATCGTTCGATAGCTGGGAGACGCACAATGAACCTTGATTCTCGAGTGTGCAATCGCCAGAGGAGTTCGCGAACCTTTACTCCAATTTCGAATGATAACGATAATTTTTACGATTATGGAAAATCGAACTCACGCCGCTGTGTTGCTTGGTTCCCTCTCTCTTTCTCTTACACTCTTTCTCGTTTTCCCCTGCTATCGCCCCTACTCACTCGGCATGATTGCCATCTTCGCTTCGCATTATTTCTAAGTGCCAATGAATTTTATCGACTAACTCCCTCACTACAGTGCAGATTTTACGAAGTATCAATTGTCCGCGATTCTATACTGACAGGCGAATGTACTTTTTAAAGTACCGGTAGAACCTCCTTAAGCAATATCAGCAAATTGATAGTACAATGAATCGATGCGATATTTATCAATTATTTATCAATTAAATCGCGCTTTCTAATGTTCTATAAATGAGATTCATTTTTTTTTTTAATTTAGCAAAGTGTAATAGACACCAAGTATCATAATATAAAAATTTTTAATTCTACCAACTTTTTATTTATTTAATTTATATTTTTTTTTATTTTATCTATTCTATCATGAACGCTTCTCATAACTATTTTTTTTGGACACAATGTTAGGTTAAATAGAAAGAAATAACTTTATCATAAATATAGTTTCTTAGGCTGTTATATATAAATTATTCACACTAAATTATTGAACAATAAATAGCATAGCTGAGATTGCATTCCCTGATACATTTCATCGACGATGATAAATTTTTCACGTGCCCCCCTCTTTTTTTTTCATTTCATTTCATATTTTTTTTTTTTTTTTTTTTTTTTATTAAAGCTTCAATCAAAGTCACATTCTTCAAAAGCATTCCAGTGCCGCCTCGTAATTAACAAATTTCCTCGCTTCGCGACGTCGCAGAATAAAAAAATCTAATATCGGCGCGATATTACGGAATTAATTGAAAGCAGCGCGACGTAAATATCACGGAGAGCGACTACCGAGAGAAAGAGACAGAGAGAGAGAGAGAGAGAGAGAGAGCACCGATCAAACGCACCGAAAATGCTTTCGCCACCCCAAGTGTTTTCCAATGGCCGTGAAATCGGTCCGGCCGCCAGGGGAGGAATGCTTTTGTCGCGTGGCCCCAGCCCGGGCTCTTCTCTCAGCGAAAATTGGCGAGCGCAATTTGCGAATTCCGAGCGCGCGTAGTGCCGTTCGATCGTCGCTTCATTATCGCCATGGACGAGCGGCACCTACGCGCCCGTCGTGATCGAGAACTACGCTGAAAGGCCCGTTGCCTCCCGCGAGTAGTAACTCCATTAGATTCTTTTTGGATGACTTTTACAATCTCTTTGTTTCCTTTTTTTTATACCCGAAAAATCCGCTTATCAAAACAATATGCGACGCCACACGTAGACTCCTGATGACTGCGTCTTCGATTTCTCGGTGTGGGCCACTAACTATCAAGTACATAAAAGTTTCGTTGAGTTACTAATATTGGCTGCCGATTTAAGGTCCGATCGTTTGGAAGCATTTAAAAATAGTCGGTCATCGCGGTAATCTGAGTGTCTATAGATAGATTAGATGAAGGCAACTGGAATGAATCGTCGAAGTCGTCGCTGTGTGCAATCGATTTATTTATTTTTCATTTATTTTATTTAATTAATTTTAAGCGAGTAATTGAGCGAGGTGGAGCGGTCGAACTTAAAATTTTCGTGGGCGTGAAGGAAAGTATTTTTTGTCGAGAAGGAAGTGAGCCTTTCAAATAGGAGTCAATTTGACGTACCATCCTTTCGATGCGCTTTGTTCTTAATCTGCTAAAAAATCGTTTTACCTTAAGCTTGGTCGCTTTAATACCGACCTATGCACATGCAATTGTTACTATTCGCAGTGGGATTTCGTTAAGGATTTGTGGATAGACTATCGGCTGAGCTCTGGAACGGTTTGACCATTGTAATTATATCCTGTAACAGAATTATTTACGATTTGATCGATGGAACAAGAACTTGTTTACGTGAACGTAGTAAGCCTCGTTTCTTTGACATATTCTGCCACAACAAAACGAATTGAAATAGACTAACATGCAAAGAATCTATACTAGATAGAAAACTAGATAGAAGTTTATTAAAAAACTCTAGAGCTTTGACTTCTTTAAGGGGATCCAACACCGTTAAAAATGGCTTCACAAAAGTACCTAAAGATAAATGAAAATGAATTAATAAAAATTGTTTAAAATTATACATATAAAATATACTAAATTTTGAATAATATTATAAAAAAACAATAAATTATAAACCCATTGTATCCATCGATATGACCATTTCTTGATTTAGCCGTTG
>JAWWEP010049611.1:0-11226 GCA_035582995.1 Sycophila quercilanae | reverse complement strand
ACTTATCGCATGCATAATGAATGACACGGGTGT
Source organism: Sycophila quercilanae (assembly GCA_035582995.1). Taxonomy (NCBI): domain Eukaryota; kingdom Metazoa; phylum Arthropoda; class Insecta; order Hymenoptera; family Eurytomidae; genus Sycophila; species Sycophila quercilanae. Next base: position 11,193 of record JAWWEP010049611.1, on the reverse strand, counting down.
TTATTTCTTACAATAAAACACTAAGTTTAAACGTCTTCTTCTTATCCATTTATCGATCCATTACCATAAAAAAAAAATCCGCTCTTACATGTATTAATAACGCTATAATTGCAAGTGTAATTTACTTCAGTAACCTTTTCAATCACCACATTAAAAAAAAAAAAAAAAACTAAACTCGAGCAACCGTAAAAAAAAATAGTTGTGTACCTGCTATAATGTGCCTCTGTAGTGTAAATTAATCCGTCGGCATCGGTCGCAGAGAAGCCCCGCTCGATTATCGATTAGCGTTTCGTCCCTTGTTTTTTACGGGCGCGCATCGCCAGGCTAACCACGTACTTGCTCTCGGAGCGTCCTCGGCTGCGCGCCACCTCCTTATTAATCCAGCAGCGATGCAAAGTGGTGTTTCGGCTTGTCCCAAAACGAGGGGTGGAGACGCTTCATTTTTTACCCCGAGCCCCGCGCGATCGCTGCAAAATGCTCGGTGATTTTTCTTCACTCCCTCTCCCCTCCCTCTCTCTTTCTCTCTCTCTCTTTTTCTTAGATACCAAGGATACACTTGCGCAACTGCCGATTATACTGGTGGATCGCGTCCACGTAAGATTCCATTAAAAGTTTTGTGTTTAGCGCGAGGGTGAAGACTTATAAATTGTTTTGAAAATTATCCGTTTGTTTATTTAGGCAGCAATGATGCCGCGTACTTTTTCAAGAGCAAGTGGATTTTTAATTATTTATCGCACTTTTACAAATGATCCCGCTTCCCTTTTTTTTCTTTCTAGAATTACTGACTGTACACTGAAAAAAAATAATATAGAGGGAAGTTTACAATAAATTTAGTAAGATGGGGACAGACCTGACCAGCAAAGAAAATTACTATAAACTTTGGAAAAATTACAATTTTTATAATAAATTTACCACAATTATGGCAAATGTTACTAGTACTATACTAATACGAGTAATTTTCTTGGCTTGCCAAATCTGCCTCTATCTTACAAAATTTATTGTGAACTTTCCCCTATTATTTTTTTCAGTGTATGCATTGAAAAATGTTTCAATCAAGCGAGAATTAATATTTCAAACGAACTTTTAGAACTAGAAAATTCAGTCTCTCTATATCCACCAGTAATATAAAAATAAAAATGAATTAAATAGGTATAAAAAAAATGTCGAATGGAAAAGACGACTGAGTTGCGAAGTGCAGGAACGCGCAATTAATAAAAATTCCTCAACAACCCAATAAAACTCATTGAGCACTAAGAAAAAAAAATCTAAACCCATAGTGATTAATGTCGTCGAAACATAAAACTTGCGCGCCGCGACGATTCATCATCCTCTCTCTCTCTCCCTCTTTCGCTATAAAAAGCGAAAAAAAAGCGTCGTATGCCCCCCGGTGAAGGGAAAAAAGGCATTTCCCTCTCCCCCGGTGTGGAATCTCCGATATCCACCTTGCAGTGCCGTTATGCGCGTAGCAGGTAGGTAAGGGTTGCGCGTTGCCATGGCTACGTGGGGCAAGGGTTTAATGAGATTGGCCGGCGGCACTGAAGAGCGACCTCCCGTCCGGAATCTCCCCTTTTCCCCTTTCCGTCGAGTGTGACTACGCTGCGGGGGTGTACCGTGCTCGAGAAAGGGTTGCGCGGGGCCCTGATAGCTCCCTTTGTTTTTTCATGTCGAGCGACGTGGTATAAAATGGCGCTTGCATTCGTTATAATTTTCATTACTTTTTTTAATTAAATTTAATAACAACGCGATGTGACGATCAAATTAATTATTTTAATTGATTGCCGTTATATGTGTTTCGTTTATTTGATCGTAAAAAACGAACTCACTTCCAAAATAAGTAGAAACTTCGCTTATTCAATTTTAGAGAAATTATTGATTTTTTTCTGAATACTAATGTCTATTAAAAATGGTTGTAATTAATATTTGTTTATTTGGTGAAACCCTTTCAAAATAACTAAAAAAATTAGTGTTTTATTTTGCAATGAAGATCACGTGTCATTTCACTATCAAAAACTGAGAAAATTATTTTTCTATAATTTGATATATAAGATACTGTATACATTAATTAAAAAATAAAAGCGAATCATAGCAAAAATTTATTTCTGAAAAAATCTAAATTAAAAAAGTAAAGTGAGTGAATATTAAATCGCTCTTCGCACATTATTGCTTTCCCACAAAAAGAAAGATACTCGCCACACAATACGACCTTCACAAAAACGCGTCTGCACAGCGTCGCGTATCATTCATTCGCGCGGCCGTCGAGTAAAAGGCTCCGCAAGTGTCGCACCCCGACAAAAAGATATCGGCGCGCCGCGCTTCATCCTTCCGCAGCGCACGCATCATGGGAAAATTATGCAAACCTCGCCTCGACTCCCACGGCGGAGATGACTCGACCTGTCCCTTTTTCCTCCTTTGATTCGACCCGAGGGTCGTCGGTATACGGCGCGAGAGGTCGGAAGGGTATACGGATTTTCACGCCGAACCGAGCCGATCCGTCGCGTGCGAGCGCGCGGGTGAGGACCTTATATATACGAATTTCGCATTCATCTTTCTTTTTTTCTCTTTCTTTCTCTGTCCGTCGAAGGGTGCGGGGACGCAACACGTATGACGTGCGCAGTTTTCGCCGGCGCGCCGGAGGGACGTGTGAGAAATATTTACGCTCCCGTCGGCCAGTCATTTCCGCTTTCAGGTGCATTTCGGGGGCTCCGAGCGGCTGTGGGCGCGTATGAGAATTTTTAAGAAGGGACCCTCTTTTCTTTCTTTTTTTTCTCTTTTGTTCGATGACGTGAAATTGACTTTCTCGTTTAGTGCACTATTGGGTGAGCCAATTTCGATCTATTTTTTTTTAGTTTGAAAATTAATTTATTGGAATTTGTCGATATTTTTATACTGGATTTATAGATATTGATACTCTGCGTGCAAGAATGACTAAAAAATTTCGTAGTATTGTATAGTTTTCCTTTTAATTATACAAATAAATAAGTTCAGAAAAACCTATGTTTAACTATATTTCATACTAGTTCCTATAAACGGCGGAAATAATCTGCACTACAAAAACGAAAGTAGATAACCCAGGCAATAATGTCTTAAAACTGAAAATTCTTGAAATAATATAAATTTAACTGAGGTGTCTGTCATATTTCTATTTAATCTTTTTTTTTTAATAATATTTCTAAGAAAATGTTTATATTACAGTTTATAATATTAATATAACAATTATTTATTACAACAATCCTAAAAATATAAAAACCTTTAGCAATAAATTCCCCCGAGATAAAAGCAGCCACTCAGTCATTGAAAAAATATTCGACAGGCTCAATTTTGATGGAGCGATTGTGAAAGACTATAGTTTCTTTCATCCACGGTCAGACTGTACGTGCGCTCGTGCTACTGAGTCTTTACGTGCGCACACGGAAATGAGAATGCCTATTGCCCCCTTCTATCTCTCACTCGATGACTTATTTTTTCGTATATCCCATATCATCACGTACTATAAAAATTGTTTCTTGACCCTTTTAAAAAATTATTAACTTCCCACCTCTTCCTATCGTAAATAAAAAATCTTTTATAACAAAAAAAAAATACTTAACAAAGAAAATTTTACTCACACAACCTTCGCTAAAATTCGAAGCATCGTTAATTGCTTAAAGTTCACTTCCTCGATTGAAGAATAAAAAAAAAATCTTCTGACGGTCTCAGCCTTTTAAGTCGAGCAGGTCCCACCCCCAAAGTCGCACGCCTTGCAATGCACACTGGCCGGTTCCGAAGATTTTCCCATCAAGCGGTTCCGAACAACTGCATAACTTCCGTCGCGCGGAAAATCCGACGATCGTTAAAAGCGCGCCAACGCCTCGGCTTTCGGGGCGTGTCCCGCCCACGCGACACAAAGGTCCGGGCTTCCGGCGCTACTGTACGAATTTCAATTATCCCGAAAGGGTGGACGCCGGTGGGGGCGGGCACGATCGCGGATTTTCGCGCGCCCACTTTTTTTTTCTCTCTCCGTCCGTCTGCTTTCTATTTGAACGAGCGCAAAGGCTGATCGATCGGTGTGACGCTTTTACTCTTTTCACATTCCTTATTACGGAGTCATTTGTCGCTTGCAGGAGAAATTTCCGGATTCTTTTTGTTTGCTTTTGAATGGGTGCAAGGCGCAAGAATTGAGTGGATTAAATTATTTTCACGATTGGTTTCACATTTTTGACCAGTGCCGGACTATAGTGTCCGGCACTACTTAAGTATACTTTGTGGATGTTTCCGGTTTGTAAGTTTAAATCGAATCGTTTTATTTTTAGTATAATAGTAATTTATTTTCTAAAGTAATGCATCCATTTATTAGTTAATTTTAGTTTTTTTTACTTGATATACAAAATAAAATACAGAAAATTACATTTTATAAATAACACGGTTATACATACGATTCCTACAATATATTTCTACTATCATGTCTACTTATAGCAAAATTAAAAAGCTATTTTATTTATTGTGTTCATAGTAATGTTTAAAAGAGGTTCTTTTATATTATTTTTGATACCTGAATCTTTTTTATGGTCTTCTTATTTAATAAAATTTTTTTTTTTTTGGAAATCAATTCAATCCACTCCCAAGTGATAAAAAAACTGATCAAAGTCCATAAATTTTTTCGAACGCTTAATATATTCTTGCAATCTTTTAACTAGTATTTAAAGACGGACGATCATTATAGGCATAAACTTTGTTATTGATGTTAGATCGACTCCGTAAAAATCAAGGAAAAAGGCACGTAAATAAATTCAGGGTCTCCGATTGGGCCAATACCCATTTCGACCTCAGGAGCCGGAGTCACTCTCAACAAACAGGTCCATCTGGAAAAAATATCGAACCCATAAGAAAGTCTCGAGTTCGATCAAACACCTGAAAGAAAATGAAAGAGAGCTCGGGCAGCCCCGGAAAAATTCCGGCTCTCTTCATCATCGTCACCGCCGAGGAAAGTTTATTCGACTTTCATTAAACGACCCTGCGCGCGCGAAAAATTCGGGTCAATATATAAGCCCGCGCGTGGCTTTACGCACTCCCGCATCCGCGCGCCCATCACTCTTCGAGTGTCATATTTTTATTAGCGGACCCTCGCGTGCGAATTACACGCTTCTTACATTAGGAATTACCGGGGACCAATTCGAGCGCCGCCGAGAAATAATAACGAGGAGAAGGCATCTGTCTTCTTCGCACTTGGCACGCCGGCAATAGCATCCGTCTTTATAGGGCGCTTATTTACCGCCGCTGAACGGATATCAAACAGGAAGAAGCGTGGGAGCACGTGTTATATAGGTACACGCCGAAATTCTCCAAAAGGATTTTTATCCGAGCAAATATCGCCAGCCACTCGAGAACTGCTGCACGGGATGAGTGTTTATTCTATGTTTCCGGAGAGAATCGTCTTCCTTGTTTATTTTTCATTTGCTGTGTAGACTATATCTGAAGGCGGAGCAGTTTGTTCATAATTAATAACATATAAAAAATAAATTATTGCAAAATCATACAATTAAGTTCACTAACTCTAAATAAAACAAAAGACTAAAATAAATTCCAGTTTGTAATGAAATTCATCGTTAATTATTCTCTAAATTTCTTCCAGTGAAATTCGCTGATTTACTGATTTATCAGTGAATTTCACTGGATGTATTTTCTAGAGTAATTAAATCTATTTGTTTAGTCGATCTAAGAATTAAAATTTAACCATGATTTGTAAATGATGATGTAAAAACAGTTTGAAAAAACAGAAGAATTCATTGATTCGAAACAATTGAACACTTCCATACACTGCATCCAGGGTCTAAAGTCCAGTTCGGTCGTAACAGCAGAGTCGCTCCCCAAAAATTACCGCATGAGAAAAAAAAAAGTCCGTTCGAAGGGTCCATCAATAAAATTCGTCGCCAGAAGCGCTCGCGCGCATTATGCTTTTTCCCCAACTATACCGTAAAATATCCATCCGTAACCGAGCGAGTGGCAGAAGGGGAAGCTCTGCATATCCTCGCGCCGCTAATCATCGGCCGCGCTTTTATAGGAAAAACGTGTCCAGCGGCGGCCGGCCCCTTGCCCCCAAGGCCCGAGTGTGCATAATGCACCGGGGGTCGTATGTCGGCCTGGCCACCCGTTTCCCCGATGGGTGGGGACTCCGAAGGGGGAGAATCTCCCCCCCTTTAATGTCGCAACCGGATGAATTTTAAATAGGCGCGAGATCGCCTTTCTGCCCCTAAAGCCAACGGCGGCCTTATACCCAACGGATGCGAGTGGACCGTTTTTGAATAAATAAATCCTGCGGGCTTTCGGATTCGGGCCTTCCCTTGCCGCAGCGAGTTTTTGGGCCGAAACTCGACGTTTCGGGGGGATCGTCTTCGCGGGTTGCGATGTTATAATTCTTTTCGGTTTTATTGTATTTGCTCGTGGTGTAACGTTCGTTTCTCGATTGACGAGTGTGACCGCGACCATTTCACGTGACCGTGCATATATTGCATCCGCTTTATTTAGTCGCGGGGCAAACGGTCCGACAAAAATTGCTCTCATTTATTTTACACGCTTTTTGGATATAAAAATTGTCTTGAGCATTGTATAAATTAGAGCTTTTCTGTAAACGCAATTGTTGTGCTGTTACTATGCGGTAATATTTAACAATTAGATCGGTTACAATACAATGTAATTTTTATTAAACGAGTCCTCCCCTTGCTTATAAAATAAAACTTTATTATTGTTTTTCAATCAATATTATCGAAATTGAATAACATTTTATTATATCATTGCGATCCCATATTGTTGACTATTTTCTGTTAGTTTCTAATATTTAATTTCCACATTCGTTGCAGCTTCTTTATTCTTAAAAATACAGAAGCTGTGAACAATTAAATTAACTAAAATGCAAATTACAAAACGAATTTTATGTTAAAATAAACTAAATTCAGATGAACGTTAAAAGATTCTTCGCTCTTTTTATTCGACGCTTTCTATATAAAAATTACTATTATCAACGCTAACTGGCCCATAATATACACATCTTCAAGAATAACATCCTTTACGTAATTCAAACTTTCTTCGCTCCGTCTGAAAGTAAACGTTCTCGTTGACGCATCAGAGCGCGAATTGCCAGCTATCGCCTCAATAAACACAAATAATTGCACCCTTCGATTCAGCGCCCAACATCTCCATTACAATTTTCTAATCTATCGCCGACGGAGTATTTCATCTAAAAGCCGAGATGCAGTTTAAAAAAAATTAAAAAAAAAAAAATAAAAAAAAAAAAGAAAGAAAGTGAGGGAGAAGAAAGCGCAGGAGACGTGGCTCGCGGCATCAATTTTCGCCGGATTGAGCTATCTCCATCCCGAAGGAATTATCGAATCGACCGAGCCGTGTAATTATTGAGTCATCGGGTGCCGGTGAACTGCGGGGCACCTGTGCGCCGCAGATAAATCCGCCGACGCGTCGGAAAGGTTCAATTAAGTCGGTCGATACCGGTGTAACTGAATTTACGACGAGCTCGAGCCGATCTAAGTATAGCGCTTATAGTGTAAAGTTAAAGAGCTCTGCTGGAATAGACAATATTACGACGACAACGAAGCTTTATTTTAAATTTATATACCAATTCAAATACACGTAATTTAATTTGTAATAATTTTCTTTTAAGTAATCTAAACAGTTTATTAAAAAATATTAAAAGTGTAAAGTAAAAGTGCTCTGCTAGAATAGACAATTACGACGGCAATCAATGCTTTATTTTGAATTTACCGATTTAAACACGCTTAATTTAATTAGTAATTATTTTCTATTAAATAATAAACAGTTTATTAAAAAATATTTAATAAAAGGTTTAGTAGGAATAATTAATTATCTTTGTTTTTCTTTTTTAGAAAATGTATCGATTTTTTTTTTGTTAATGAGTTACAAATCTTATTTAATGGCCTACATTACTTTGTTATTATGCATACCTAGCCATTGATAAAGGCAACAAATAAGTAATTAAAAATCAATTAAATCTGATGGTTTTATAAGAATAATTAGTTAGAATAACTTAGACGATGCATTAATAGCAATAACTTGTTTAATGGTTTTAATATTTTTTATTAAATATTCTTATACAGTAAAATCTTTATTCACTATGATAAAAAAAAAAAATGGCGTGACATTGTCACCGGCGTAACGCATCGGTACGTATCTAAAAGGGGTGCGGTGCAGGGAAGCAATCCTTTGTCCAGCCCTTTTTTGACTCGTCATCTCTCACCCCTTCCATTGTCATAAAGCACCAATAGTAGCCATGCTCCTCCTTCCTGCATAACCCTTTTCGTAGCCACATGCGAGAATCGATCGGATCACAAGCCGCTGACGCTACACAGACTTTCCATTAGACTAGACATTATTGCGCTTCATAAAATTAAGTCAATTGTTGCTTTTTTTGCAGTAATTTTAGGTCGTTATTTAAATAAAAATTTTAGTCTTCTAAAGAAAAGCCCCCTATTCGCTGGTGTCTATATTTTTTGCTCGACCTTTATTTTTAAAACTTTTAATTACAGTTTTAGATACTATATGCAGATAAACAAAATAAGAAAAAATATAAAGCAAGATACGGATGTTAATTATTAAGTATACTTTCATTCTAATTTGCCATTGCTTTCCGCATAATTTATTATTCCAGTCGCATTAAACTTCAAACTTCCTTCGCCCCTTTAATAATTAAACGTCGTATTATTGTATCTCCGGCAGTTACTTCGCTCGGCCAACTTCGATCATTAGAAACCAAGCAGTTGTAGCTCTCGAACTCCCCACGAACTTTCTTACCTTTTGTATAAATCGTTTATTTCGTATAGAAAAATAAAAGACGACTGATCATTTCGACTCACCCTTGGACCAATCAACGTTACAAATCATCAGCGATTTTTTATAATTCAGGAAAATCAATAATGTCGGAGCACTTCGCAGTTCGTTAAAAATTTAAGCACTCGCAGATGAGCGAAGTTTTAACGCGACATTATAAATCGACCATCTCTCCTTACTTTAGCCTGGTGTCGCGACGCTTCTCTTACGTGCCGATGTTCATTATTAACGCAACGGGACGCGACGCTTTCGTGCGGGAATTTTTAAATTTACACTTCCGCTGGGGACCAATCGCCAAGTTGTTGTATTTTTAAGTGCGCGTTCTCAAGTAACTTTAAAATTTTTCACTATGTATAAATTGTAATTTTATGATTACAAATCAACTGGAAATCTAGATATAAAAAAATTGCTTTGATTATTAATTTATTCATTAATTTATTTAACTTAAAAAATGAGGAAATAAGTCATTATTATGTATAAATAAATGAATTTTCATATCTCTTGGGAAAAATAAATAATATGCGATGTGTTTAAAGACATTTTTTTTTTATTGAAAATTGATTTTCTCGGTCAATAACGCTAACAAAATCAAGCGAAAGAAAGTATTATTTCTTTACGAAGAAACTTTTTTATAAAACAGATACTTTCGGAGAATTCACTTCCCTTTCCACGCATCGTAAATAATGTACCGAGATTAACTTGACATTTAGTTTAATTTTTAATGCGAATGTAATGGAAAAATTGTAACGTTTCAATAATCGAGATCATTATTATTATATTTATTATTATTCTGCACCAAAAAATGCAGTTCACAAAAATTATTATTTATTAAGTCACTAACTTTGAAATTTCTTTCATTAAATTACTAAATGTTTATTGAATATAGTAGAAGTAGTAACCATAGATTTCGATTTTCTTGTAAATTCAAAATCTTTCATACTTTAGATGAATCAAAGAAGGGTATATTTTTGAATCCCTTTCGGAGAAGATCTTCACTAGAGAAATTAAACGTTTTCCCTAATTAAAAATAGAATTTAAAGAATACTTTTATTATAAATAAATAATAAATTACAAGCACAACTCAACGGCAACAAGAAATATCTTAATTAATTATTAAATATTTAAATTTCTTTTATGAAACTACTATCAAAAAGAATAGCATAAGCAGCGAACCTACTTTTTCCCTTAGCAGAAACGTCGCAAGTCATCTTATAATCTCGCCCTCGCGAATGAAACGCTAACGATAGCAAATTCTTAACCCCGCGACTCGCTTTTTCATCCTTCCATTATCTCCTCGCTTTCATCCGACGTCCTTTAGGGTTTATACCCCCGGCCTCGCCCGGAGAATTACCTGGGCGAAGTGTATATACATACTTGATGCCGCGAGGGTAATTGCGTTGCGATCGCGCGGGGAAAAAATGACGCCGGCGCGGAGGAAATTAAGGGAGCGCAAAAGGAGGAACGATGAGCGGCGGACCCGCCGACGTTGTCTTGAATAATTGATACCGATAAAAAGAAGGCGAGGCGAGTTGAGCCATTCGCTCGGTTGCAGCGTCACCCATCATTCCCTAAGTGGCTGTTCCAGAATAAATATAAAATTAATATTCACTTTTTTAACTTGTTATATTCATTTAAAGTTAAAGGAAATAATTTTCAATTAAGTTACTCTTTGATTTAAAATGTACGAAGTGGTCAATTCTTATTACGTTTCGATTGTTGTATAACATTTTCTAGTCTGATCGAAATTAATTGTTTGCAAAATTAAAAAAAAAAAAAAGAAAACTAATTTTCAAGGATAGACCGAGAAAGTAGGCGAGGCTTGAAATTAACATAAAAGATCCCGCATTTTCATCGCGAAATCGTGGAAACGGGGGAGCAGAGTGAGCCAATCAAAGTGATAAGAGCGGCGTACGTATAACCGAGCGGCTAAAGAAAAAAAAGCGCTGACTCGAGTCTCGTGGAGGGACGCGGAGAAGGCGACGACGAAAATTGCGAACGACTAAAAAGCTCCCTTCTTTTTATTCCATTCTTTCGCCCGTCTGAATAATTGAAGCTGCCCTCCGCGTGCTCCGCGTTTAAGAGCGCTCGGAACGCGTCTCTGCGTAATTTGAGGGTTCGCGCGTTTCGGCGACTTACCTGCACCGTTACAATTTTCAATTTATTTTTCTGAAAAAATGTTGAGCTTTTGCGGTTTTTTTTTTATTTATATGTGCATTTTTATAAATTATTAACAAGTACGATGCAATGCTCTTATACCGTTGTAGTGGCGACTGCGTAAACTGTATTTATACTGAATATAGAAGGGACAAAGATAGGATAAATTTTGAGTGAATTTTTAAAGTTTCAAGTGTAGTGTAAAGT
>JAWWEP010049600.1:0-11226 GCA_035582995.1 Sycophila quercilanae | reverse complement strand
TTTTTTTTAAAGTTTCAGTTTGTCCTCGCTTTAGGGAAAACTATAGTAATTTTTAATGGAAAATTTTTCTCCGTGTAGTCACAGACTGACATTCCGGTTAAAAGACATTACAGTAAAATTTATCATACGTTATTGTAAACTTTGATGTACAGACAGTAAAGTTTACTATAAAGTATAGTAATTTTTTCAGAATATATAAATCTTTTATTTCTTTATACTTTATCACGTAAATTATAATCATTAGAACTTGACGTATCTATAGTGATACGTTCCGTTTAAAATGTATTGATTCACTTATTCAGTCATCAGGATACTTTTGAATATTATTTTTTTGAATGATTACTAAATAAAGCTGGATAGAATGAAAATCGACTCATTCACATTTATAAATAAATTAAAAATAAAATTACTGTTAATTTTTTCATGCACAAAATGAGTCGTAAACTGGAACATTTAAAAATGCAATAAGAGAGCTCTTATTGTTGTTTTTTTTTATATTTAGTCGTCTAGAATTTGATTTTACAATTTGATACTCTTTCGTTTAATAAATAAATAAATATAATAATAACAATAAATTACGTAAATAAACAATGCGATGAAACTAACGTCATCCAACTTGCTGCGAAAAGTCGATAAACGTTCCTCGAATTCCGTCAGAAAATTTGCTGGTAGGCGACAATACAGTGGCCGCATATCCGCGCAATGTCCGTCCATATTTCACCGCTGAGACGAGAAACGCGGAAAAAGAGAAAACTCGCTCGACGAGAGGCTCGCGCGTGGACGAACAATGCCGCGGGGGAAAAATGCGGATTAGAATAGCGGATGTTTCCGGGTGGAGCCAGGGGGCCGGGCGATCGAGTTCCCCGGCGGAAGTGTCTTTAAAAGCTTCTCCGTGGAATTCAAAACCGGAAACTCGAGGCGAGTCCGAGCGCGAGGCGCGCGTTCGCGCGACAATTGAATCGACGCCGCGCTCGCGTGACTGGAATCGCCGTAACGGAAAAGGCCGGACGCCCGTCTTCCTACTCCTACTCCTGCTCCCTCTTCGGCCTTTTCTTAGCTTTTCCGGACTGTACATGAAAAATTTATCGATTCGAGAATGGCCCCGAAGCCGCGCGTCCGACAAAGGTCGGCACGCGCCGCCGATCGCTCGACCGTGCAAATGGAATCCTCGAATTTTTCGGATTACTAGGAAATATGATATGTTCTTGTTTCGCCGCCTACTGTTTTTTTTTCTTTATTTATAAATGTGGGAAAATTCTTTTTATATTCTGATTTGGCGGTGATGGTATGATCAAATGTTTCTTGACAGATGTGTGCGAGCGAAGAATCGTGTTATTGAAGTGATTCAATCAAATCAAAGGATGAAAGCTAACGGGGAGAAGTGACTAACAGTAAAACACTATCGTGTATCTGAAACTGAATTATTTTATTAAGAAAACAAATATCTTTTAAAAAAAGTAATGCAAGATAACTAATCGTTTTTCATTTTCAGTTGTTAATATAAAACATTTTTTTTTATGAATGTAATTTAATTATTACGATGATGAATGGAAGCACGTGTTCTTTGCAGAGAACGATTTTTTTTAATTTTAAATAATAAATGTGAGAAAGATAGACGAACAAATTTATGGGATACTGTCGGAACTTGCAAGTGTGGTTGAGTGTCTGGAGTGTCGTAATATTCATAATCCTCTCTTCTATGTAATTGGTACGCCAGTTTATGAATGTCATACCCCAAAAGAGGGCAGTAGAATGACTGCCTATGTGGTCAGACTCAGTAACGATACTGCGCCGAAATGCGAATCTCGACAGCACCGCTAATAAACGTAAGTGAGTCAGTTGTTATTGCAGACATATAATACTAAATAAAGAAAAGCAAGTAAAAATAGCGTGAGATGCAAATACGAAATCCACCAATTTTCTTACTAAATTACTAACAAGCGGGAAAGTATCATACAACCGGTGTCTGGATTTTTCTGATTCTTCGATCGAACCCTACTCTAAAAATGCAGTAAAATTGTCATTGAATTTTAATGCAGTGACATAGTTTTAGCTGTTAAACAGTAAAAATTCACTGCTTTACAGACAAAAGTATGTCACTGCTTTAATATTCTGTGGAAATTTCACTGGATTAAATTTAGACAGAAAATAATGAATCCGTGCCGCGGGATTTTATTCAATGGGGCCAAGCAACAAAAATGAGATACGTGATTGAAAAATATTATTTTATTTTAATTGCATTTATCTTAATATTTTAAAAGTCTTATTAAAGGAATTTTTATTTAGGAACAAGAAAAGAAGACTGCAAATTTCCTGAAAAGCCTTCTACAAGAACTGGTATCTCAGATAATCCAGATAGACTGTTGATTCCGCGAGAATGAAAATTTATAGAAAATGTTGCATTTTAAATTTATAATTAAATTTTAATATTTAATTTAAAAATTTTATTTTTGCACGTAAAGAACTGAAAAAAAAACTGTTCATTATTTTTAATCAAAGTATTCATTTGTAAAATTTCTTTAAAAATTCAGGATCTAATGAAATTGATAGTTCTTCTTATGTAAGTATAAGTACATTGTTAAAGCCTAAACACCTCGTGAAAGTATACATTCATACACAAAAATCACACCCGCTCTCCAGGACAAAAAAAGAAGCAATACAAATATTTGCCGGTCTGTAACCCGCGCAGCCAATAATCCGTTACTCATAAAAATGAAGCAACGAAATTCCTCTCACTCTTGAAAACTACTCCAGCGGGACAATCGACACTCCGCTCGAAATCGAACGAGTCCGCATTTAGTGACTGGTGCTATCTGGATACGTTCGAGCCGATTTTCGACGATTCAACCGGACGTTTTAATTAAGCGTCGGCGGACACTGCCAGGGCAAAAGGTGGATCCGGCTGTGCGCTTTGACGCTTTCAATTAAAAGTATTAAGCGACGATTGGCCTCCTCGCCACGAGCCAATATAACGGCGGCCCAACGTCGCGCGCCAAATCCTCGTCCGAGGAATTAAGAGGCAAACAATGGACTGCCGTCCTTAAATCTTCGTAATAACGGAGGCATTCGAGATTAATTCCTCCTGGTGGCGGTGCCCGTCTCGCGGACCCTGATAAAGAGACCTCGAGCGACGCCAGGCTAAGGCTGTTTGAACCGTACACTTCGTAACAAAGGTTAATTGTCTGCAGAGGGTGAGTCCCCGTCCCGACTTCGCTAAGCGCCGGGCGATTTCTTTCGGCTGTAAGCTGCCGGAGTGCTTCGCGATTTCTGCGATCGCTGTTTCAAATTTGATAAGAGGATTGATACTTCGCAGAATGGACCTCAATTATCGAGCTTTATTCTGCGAGTTTGAAAGGAAGAGTCCGTCTTTTATATAAACTTTCGCGGGTTTATAAATTGATCCATTGATCAGTGTAAACGTTAATATATTTATTTATTTATTTATTTATTTATTTATTTATGAAATGTTAAGAAGGTTAATTTTCCTTATACAAAATTTACAAAGAAAAGTATAAACGAATTTTTTAAAGTATGTAGCTAAACGATTTTATGGAGATCTTGAATTTTCTGAGATTCTCGATGCATCTAAAACGTGATGGAAGAGGTAATATCAATTTCAATTCAGGCAATTTAAAGTAGAGTAAAGTAAATATTTATTTATAAAATCTTAATGCCCGTTAGTAGGTTATTGGAAAAGTCTACTTCAAATCAATCTTGTTAGGCTTAAGGCGCGTAAGTAGTAACATACGGGTACGGTAAGACTGTATTTGAAAACATTTCTTTTTCAATTTATTTAAACTTTTGCGAAGTGTTTTCGAAGTAAAAAGATACTTGTTAAATTTAGAACTTGTAGTTTATTTTGTATCAATTTGAAACTATCATGATATAGCAAATGTTACGAACTAGTAACTAAGTACTTGCACGTAAGAAACCTCCGATAATGCAGAATCGTTCATTCTTGCTGCAAGCCGACACAAGTCGAGATAGTTTCAACTTCTGCTAAAGATATCAAGAAAGTTTTATTAGGTTACTTTACACTTATCTTTTATAAAAACTAGTTATTGAATTAGTTGATATACAGATTTTAAAGAAAAATGACTCTTTTAAAAAAATTAAATTAAAAATAGTAAGTGTCAGCTTAGTCAATTAATATCGTCAATTAATAATTTATGCAATAAAAAGAAACCTCTTATAGATTTAATTCTCATTTAATTGTTTAAATGAAAGTTTAAATCCGATACAGTGACATTCTTTATGAAAAGTTACCTACAAGAAACTCTGAAAAGAAGTTCAGGGTTCCGGAAGTCACGCGCAATACGATTTCAGTGTTGTAGAAAATAGTTTGAATTCAACCTTTGTAAGACAATGTAATTATAAATGTAACTTGAATAGAAACTGTATGAAACAATTAAAAATGAATGATGTAAAGAAAATTATATAAGTTTTTGTAAAATGCAACGTACATAAAAAAGAGAGAAATAAATATAATTATGGTAAGTGACATTGGTTTTTAAGTAAAACAATCCCTTTTTAGCAACATTAATTAACATCATGAATTTTATTACATTCATCATACAATATTATGGTCTAAATGCGAAGTAATTGATGATTAAATTTTAAATAGTGAAAACGGTTCACTATTTAAACTATTTTTATTGACAAAAAAAAATCCAAAGCCATACCATAAAGAAAACTGGCATTTCAGATTTCCAAAAAAGAAGAACATATATTTTTAATTTAAATTTATAAAAAGAAAAGTGTAATTCTCTTTGACCTTCTCGCTCTGTCTCCAACTCCCTAAAAAATGAATTATCTCTAAAAAATCATTTACGTGTATGAAAGGCAACCCTTATTCGAAACGCAAAGACAACAAGCAAGAGTAATTTTTTTTTCCCTCCGAAAAGAGTAGCGTAAAAAATTCGTGCCGTTTTTTTACTCCTCCATTTCGACGTAAAAAAAGTTGCATCCTCGGGATCAACGGATAACTCCGATACTTTCTCATCATCCGGTGACTTTACAAAAGCATACGGTCCGCCTGCGCCGACTGGCGTAGATCCGCAAATGCGTTGTAATGGGATTCCAAATGCCTCGGCCATCCGTCTCACAATCAAATTGCGCCGGCAAATCCTTTTATAGGTAAATGACATCCGGCGTGCCGGTTTAAATGTACACTTGCCACACCCCCCCGCCCCTCGGCGAACGCACACGTAGAGTGGCCGGTGTGCAGGGTGGGATTCACTTTCCGCGATTGTAATCTTTTGCGATTCGAGCCCCCTCGCAGCGGGGCGAAGCCCTCCGATGCGGCCGATTCGATTCGCAAAGCCCCTTGTGCTGTCGCGCTCGCAGGGCCGAGGGAGAGAGCGAGAGCGAGCGAGCTGGGAAGTACATCCCAGAATTGGAACATAAACAATCGATTTGTACGTAGGCCATTAGTCCGGCTAATAAACATTCGATCCGCCGGGTAATCGAGCCCGTCGGGCGTTATTTCTCGGTATCGCGGAAATTGAATCGATCGTTTCGGGAATTTAAGACTGGAAAAGACACTTAGCGTCGAGAGGGAGAGAGAGAGAGAGAGAGATTGAGTGAGCGAGAGTGAGCGAGAGAGAAAGAGGGAGAGGGAAATTATGCGCTGCTAATTTTATTGCCGAGTCGCGATCGGACTTTCAACGTGGATATCTCTTTTGTTCTCTCTTTCTCGCCACATTTTTCGGAAGTTTTAATATAACTTATTCAGTTTTTCTCGAGTTCAATGCAAAATCGAATCTACCGGCATCGCGCGATAATTAATTTATGAAATTTATTGTTAAAGTGCGATTGATTCATTTAAATTTATTGTAAAAATAAACGGAAAACGGTATTATAATTGCTGTAGTAATAAATTCAGACTTCGGATATTTTAGGATGGCAAAATTTATAGTAGATTAGATCACGCAGAACAATACAGTATAATATGGAGAATACTTTAAAGGGTAAGCTAATATAATTATATATGGATGAATTTTATTTTGGTGCGTCTGTTAAATTATAACTGACACTTCCGAGGGTAGTAATACGTGCCTGCCAATAAGCAATTGAATAATACGACGAAATAGCAAAATATCAGGGAATATTTTCGGGGGAAAAAATCAATCGTATTTGAGAACGCAATTAACTCGGCGATAACTATTTTGAACTCGGGCAAATTGCTGATAATTTGCGTCACCCAACGCGATGCCCTAATTAGCGGCTTACAGTGGATTTACCGCTCTAAAATCTTTTATAATAGTTGGCTGAATTTAGCCCAGTTTTTGTTCTCCAATTATATTAAATAAATTAAACGTAAATTTCTATAATCCATTAACATTTGCGTTTTGTTATATCGTGTATCTATTGATATGCTATATTGTTTTAATAAAAATGTTTATCTTAACCAGTAATCTTTTCTGTGATATCTGCACACTCTTGATTTAATTTGTCTTACTTCTCAGTATTAATTTTTAAGTCAAGACTGTGATATTTTTTAAATTACAGATTGAATTATATCTCTGGAATAATGCCCACTTTTATTTTTAAATACTGTATTTTACAATAAAACATCTGTTCTATATTCTACTTGCAATTTGGAATTTGACATAAAATAAAACACAGTATACGTTAGTTTGCATATACCCTTAAAAACGTTCAATATCTTTAGTCTTACAATATTGCAAACACGATAATTACTTCTTATAAGTACATTAATGATAGTACGAATTATGATGAAAAATAAGATTATAAAAAAAGTCCAAAGTAAAAAATCGTCGTCCACCGTCACTCACAATCAGTACCGAAATCTTTCGTTGACGTGCATATCAGCCTCTCTGTGCCCTGGTAAAAAAAATGCACTACGATACGGTCAGGCAGGCTGCATCAAAAATAGGAGCAGCAAAACCGCGAATCCCAATCAAATTTCGAGAAAGCGCGGTAGAGTGTAAGCTGGCGCGGGCGCAGCGTAAAATCGATCGGCGGTCACGGTACGCCTGCTCTCTCGTAAATCTCTCGTCTCTCTTTTTCCGGTCGAGCGTGTAATCAGCATGTAACCCCGTCGACAACTCGACGAGGCCGCCAACCGAGTCGTTACGAGCGTTCGTTAACGCGAGAATCTGGCGACGGCGAAGCACAGGCATAGAGGTGGGCGGTGCGGGGAGGTTGGGGGGAGGAAGAATCGACGGGGCCGCGTCGAGGATCGACGTCGTGGACATATCGACGCGGCGAAATTGAATCTCGTTCTGACACACAATCTAAATCGAATCGACGTCGCTCGTCGACACCGCCAGGCGAAAGGAGCCGCGGAACGAGCAAAATGGGGATTTAGCGCGCCGCACAAAGGCCGATCACCGCTCGGCCATATTGTTGCGACTGCCGATAGCAGGATAATTAAAAGACGAGCGCCTAGGCTTAATTTATAGTAAGCTGACAAGGTCCGCGGTGCTGGCCGCGTGGTTTGTGCAGTGGCCGAGTTGCCGGAACATCGTGTACTCGGACGAAAATTGAATTATTGAAGTATTGCCGCTAATGGTACGACCTTTATTATTATTATTTTTTTCAGCTTGCAATTGGAATTCTTTTATTATGTTTTTGGTTATTTCGCATCCCTTGGAGTATTAAATCGAACATCTATACATCGATGCACTAACAGAATATTCTTATAAAAATCACGACGAAGCTATAACCCATAAAAATTATTATTTTAACTTTAAATTTAGTTAAAAATTCGAGTCATTTAAATTAAATAAAAAAAGAAATTAGTTAAAAATTATTAGTTTGAACTAAAACTTTGACTGTTGGTAAAGCTTAGGTAAATTTTTAGAAGAAAAGCTCGACCATTTTTAGAGAAACATTAAGAGGAAAACATTATCGTCATTTGTACCCGAAAATTTGCATAGTTTTTACAGAGCTATTCTTGTAAAAATTACGAAGCTTTATCAAAGACCCAAGATTCCGGTAAAAATTTCCAATACTTCCGTCTCTCAATTACGTTTTTCATGTAATTTTTATGATAACTCTCAGTGTACTTTTTTCGGTTGAGGACATTTTTTCATCATTTTTAGGCTTTTATAATAACTATATAATATAAATAGTCTGCAAGGTTATCATCTATAGAAAATTTAGTGGAAATTTCTTCAGAATCTTCTGAAAACACTTCAGAAAAATTTACAGAAAAATTTCAAGATTTTCAATTTTTTCCCAAGTATTTTCTGAATTTAATTCTGTTCTACTTCAGTATTATCAACTTTTTGCACAGCTATTATAATCTTGCAAATATTAATAATTGTTTATCTGAAACAATGGTTGTAGAAACTTTTAGAAATTACCTAAATTATAATAGATGTATCATTTCAATTATAGAATTTTAATTCTAGGCCTACTTGGAAATAATCTAAGAATACGACCCTTAAATTAAATAGTTGAAACTTTATTTCCTAAACAAGATATTAAAATTAAATAGCTATACAAAAATCTGAATCAATTATCGCGTATTACGCATATAATCAAACTATAAGATCATCATCTCCCTTGAAAAAACCTTAGAAAGCCAAATCTCGGCAGCATCTCCGAAACTCTGTTTCGCCGTAGAAAAAAAGAAAGACTTAATGCATTGCGCGCCGGTTCGAAGCCCTAAGTGCGAAGACAAATGAAAGCTAAAACAGCCAAAGGAGCGCCGGCGGTGAGTCCCGTACAAAAGTTCGGCACTTTCAGCGCGTGGAAGAACCGCGCCGTTGCTGCTGCTGCTGCTGCTGCTGCTGCTGCTGCTGCAGCCTCCTTCCCCCCTCTCCCTCCTTCCGACGTAGAGTCGCGCGAAAGGGAAATGATGAAAGGTGCAGGGCAGAGTGAAAAGAAGAGAGAGAGAATAGCTGGGAAACGAGTGGAAAGGGCGAGCGCACGGAGAGAGACGAGCATGCAAAGGGAGGAAACGGAGGAAAAAGGAGGTCGAGGAAAGTTGGCGAAACGCCCTGGCGCCCAGGGAGAACGTGCTGCGAATCTTACGGACGATCGCTCGCGAAAAGAGAGAGAGAGGGGGGGGTCGCCTTTATTTTCGCAGTCCGCCCCCCTCACCCCCGCCTTCAAAGCGCACCGAGGCTTCGCCCGTGTAATTTCATTAACGAAATACCGACGACGGCGACGTCCGACGCTGATAGTGTGTACCCTCCGCTCCACGAGGCTCTTTCGAACGAATTAGGGGGTGGCGGGGGAGGAGGGTATATCGCGCATTCGGAATGCCCGTTGCCCGTTATGCAAATTTTTTTTCACTGGGCGACTCGGATTGCGTCGAGACTACCGGCGAGCTTTCCTTTTTATTTTGTTGCAGCACCGGAGTCTAGGAGATTCGAGGAGGTAATGAAAAAAGCACACTGATGAACGGATCTAGAGTTTTTGTAATTTGACACGTGTCATTATGGGACTGAAATCACTTTTCAGATTAGGTTTTAATGCAGTTTTAGTATGCTAGGATTATGTTCCGATGTTAAATATTTTTTATATAAGGACTTATAGTGCGTTAAAATATTATTAAATAAATAAATAAATATTGAAAATTTTTTATTATTTATTTTATTCACTAACAAGGAGAGTGTCAAAAATTGTTTTCTAGTATCGAATAACGAAATAAACCACCTTTAATTTAATCTAATAGGCTTTTATTCAGCAGATGCAATGTGATTTGTTAGAATTGCAAGTATATCTGTATATACAACTTTTTTAGCGTTGGCCATATGGGCAATGTTAATGTTTTTAGTGTACCTGTTGTACAAAAACCTATTAGGTCAAACTAAAAGTGGTTTGTTTCATTGTTCGGTATTAGAAAATGATTTCTCAAATTTCATTCAAATCTGTGATCAGGAGGCCTGACAGTTCCCTTGTAAGAGATAGAAAACGATTCGTAAAACAAATGGAATTTTTTATATTATTATATTATCTTCTAAAATTTAATACCAGACGTACATTGAAAACAGCACACGCGTATTATAACTTCTTTAAATTGCAACTTCCTTTATTAGTATTAAATATCATAAATTTATTTTTTCTAATAAATGTTGAAAAACGTCGCGTCTTCTCGTTAAATAAAAAATTAGACGCATTATGTTAAATGATTATCCTCTTAAAATTTTATAAATGAAAAAATAATAAGATTTTAAAAATTTAATCGAAGTTCGTCGACTCTCCTTTTCTCTGCTCTGCTGAACAAAAAAATTAAAAATGACAGTAACCGAATAGAAATAATAATAAAAAAAACAAATGAAATCCCTTTCTCTCCTATGGCGGAATATTCAAGACTACGAGCGTAAAGGACGAAGGTGTCCTCCGACTCTCAGAGTCACTAATATGCATTAGTTCGAATATCGTCGTAGGGTCCAGAATGGGACTCTGAAAAATGGAGTTTTTCACAGCCTCTCTCGCTGCTCTCGCCCTCCTTTTTCCCGCACACGATGCTCTCAGTCCCACAGCCACCAGCAAGACTTTCAAAGGGCTCAGAGTCGCGGAGCGAAAGTTGATACGCCGAGCTCCGGCAAATTAAATATACCCAGAAATGAATTGTCGCGCTCCGTGAAAACGTGCTTACACTGCCGGGGCGTACTTTTTTTCCAGCCTCGTTAAGAGGCTCCCCGGCAATTGCCATTTTCTCCAAGGAATACAATACAAGGGTCCGGAGCGCGGAGGAGCGAGGGTCTTCATTTCGCCGCTCGCGAGCGGGTGGAGCGGCGAGGGGCTTGTCTTTTATTTCGGCCGGCAGTGTCACATTTTTCGCTTGTCGGCAGTTCGCGCGCCGCTACTCGCAATTACGCGTGGATTCTTCCGCTGATGCCGGGAGAAAAATTGCTAATGTCGGCCCGTGACTCCGTCTCACGGCTAACGTCATCTAGCCTCGACCTGTGTCAAATTCAAGACCCGGTCTTGGAAATCACATTCTTTATTTATAACTTTAAATTATACTTTAAGAAAGAGAATAGCTATGCGAGCTACATTTCTTCTTAATTTTTTTCTTAATAGTTGTTCTACTTATTTCATTTGTGTATTAAAGAAAATTATAAAAACAGTGAATATCACTGTTATTAAAAAATATTGTCTATCTATTTATTTATTTAAGAAAATTCATGGTCAAAACTGTTTTGCAAATACCATTGATTTACATAATGTATATGAGCAATTCTACAAAAAATAAGCACTTTTGAGGTCGATCCATGATTAAAAATTTTGGATCAAGCACGC
>JAWWEP010049589.1:0-11227 GCA_035582995.1 Sycophila quercilanae | reverse complement strand
ACAAATCAAGATTTATCAAATTAAGTGTCTTTCCTAATTAATATCGTATAATTTTCTGTCAGGGTATACTAGGTGATTTGATCGTCAACAGGTTAATTCAAAAACAGCTGTAGTACATGCGATGAAAGTGTCAAAGTCAATTTCTTGTCATACTACATACTGTATGTATATAATATATATAACTATACATAATATAAACATCTCTGTCGGTAATATAGGTATTCTTGCTTTGAAGATAATTTGAAAGATTGCATTAAAAATATTATCATTTTTTTAAATAGAAATACTTAGAAAGAAACCGGAAATAGTGACGAAATAAAAAAAAATACTTTAGTTTATAATAATTTTATATATATTGTTTTTTTTAATAATTACAATTGCCATTATACGTATAAATATTAAGCTTAAACTAATAAATATAATAACAATTTATCACATTACAATTTATTATAAAACGCTACTACAAATCTTTTTAAGACTAATTTTACTGAATCTGCAGGTAAATTGACAATGAAATGTATGTTCGTACAATCGATTGTAATCGCTTTGAAATCCTCGAATGCAAGTTGAAACTGTATGTATTACGTAAGATCGTCAGAAAGAATTCAATAATTATGTATATATCTATTTATTGTCCTTTTTAACTTGAAAGATTAATTATAAAAAATTAATCTACGTTTATTGTATATGAAGTGGATTTTTGCCGAAAAACTGCCTCGCAAGGCAAAAATCCACTTTCAATAGTTGATTTCCGCTAATCAATAAATTTAATTATGCTATATATAAATATTCATGTGCAACAATGATGAGTTTTCAATTTGGTGGTTAAATAAAGGACATTAGATGATTTTCTAAAATTATCAGCAATTTTTTAAATTCCAGTACTTTCCCAACTATATATAATATAATTCTTGTGTCATATATAGATCTAGATAAAAGTTGCTGCAGAGTGTAGATATTTATGAATCAGTTGACGTGTTGACGAATGACATTGATCTTGAGTTTGTAATAATTAAAGTAAATCATAGGAGTGAATATAAGCATTTAATGTAAATTAAAATTGTGTAAGCCTAAACACATAATGTATGATGATATAAACCAGTGTGTTTATTTACGATCAACGGTGGTGGCTGTACTAAGGAGCTTATTGCCGATTCGGATTATGCGCTTTAAAATGTTTATCTCAAGAAATCCTGCAAACATAAAGAAAAAGCAGGAGCGAATAAAATTTGTTAGAATCAACTTGATTAAAGAAAAAAAGAAATTTTAATATTACATTTAGTACGTTCGTGTACTAATAATGGCAAATAAAATGACGATTAAAAAAAAAAAAAACAAATAGAGTAAATTAATGTTCAATATTGAAAATTACAATTAATTACCGTCGTCGTTTTCATCGGTGGCGATGTTCTCTGTATCGTCTTGGGTCTCCAATTGTTGAGTCCGGTTGGTTCTACCCCTGACCCTCGTCAGCAGTGCCCTGACGATGCTCTTGATGTTGTGGCTGGCTGCCTGAACGATGGTGCCGTCCTCCTTTTTTTGGCGCAGCTCCGGCCAGAGGGTCCGCGAGAGTTGCCGGCTCTTGACGTTGTTCAGCTTCGACTTGCTTTGCAAAGCCTCGATCGCAAAAGGCATATGGCTGCGGCCCTTCGTAAACACTGCGTCGGGGACTCTGGCTTTGGGACGAGGTGTCAAGGGCGAGTCGATCCGGAAGACGCGGGGATATTTGCCGATCTTGCCGATACTTTTATAGTTAAGCCAGCTGAGGGAGAGGCACCTGGGAAAGGGGAACCTTTCGACGCAGTCTTGAATTTTCCAGAAAACAGCCAATTCAATAGCTGAGAATATATATAGCATTGCGCTCGCAGGTAGACGGAGTTATGGACCTTATAGTGGCTAATAAAGTTTATTCTTCACAGGTCAGCTCGCGGGTCTTCGTGACATTTATTAGTAGATTTTAATGACTGACAAATGATAAACTTACGATCCAACATAGCACACAGAAACATTTCCAAATAAGCGTTTCCATTTAACGTTTATCAAAAATTCCATGCAGTCTATTATAGTAGTGATTTAGATTATTATACGTATTTTTATTTATCTTATTGCATTTAATCACACCGTCGCGGCGATAGCGGAACCGCTTTAAGTTGTAAGCGTATATAGGTAAAACAGTATAAAAAATGTTTATTGTTTAGTTGAGCCCAGGAAGTCTTTGGCGGACGTACATATATAATAATCGAGTGATTGCGGTCCGCTGCATTTGACTCCCTCTTTTATTGGTCAATCACGCGCGGCATATTTATCCCACAGTAATCGCCTACTACTACTACGCTCGCCGCGAGGAGTTCTCTTTTATAGCGAGTAAACGCGAGTGTGCAGCTAATCAGAGGTGACAAGTTTAATTTTTAAATCAGCTTTTCCAGCAGGTGGTTAATCGAAATGCATTCCTTGAGATGTAAGGGATAAGTGGAGAATGGAAGAAATAAAGAGACGAGTATTTTCAATAATTAAGGCACATTATAATTTATTATGACATAAATACATTATTCTAAGAATGCGAGTTCTCCATTTGATCGGAGCTCGCAGCGCGCATCGCTTAAGACTATATAATAAAAATAGCTAAATTAAAGTAAAGTACGTCTCGATTCTATCATGATTGTCTCAGTCGGTCGCTCTCATCGCAGTTCGCTGGTTCGTCGCAGTCCGCTAACTGGAAAGAGAAAAAAGGACAAGGAAATGAATAAAGTGGCAAAAGAAATAAAAGTAAGTAAGTATGGCAGTCACCATCTGGCTATGTTGTAGGGTCTGCAGGAGTCGCTGGGCTTGTCGTAGGCATATCCCGTCTGGCAGTTGATGAGCTGGGGCCTGTGGCTCCTGCAGACGACGACGCTGGTGCAGCTCTCGGTGAGCCGGTGCACCTCGCCGTTCTCGCAAGGCACCTTGGCGAACTCCTGGGGTATCGTCGAGATCACTTCCCACGGGTTGGCTATCGTCGAGCTGTCCAGCTCCTCCTCGTCGTTCTGCTCGGGCTCCTGCTGTCGGCGAGGGGTTTCCAAAGGAGAGAGGGAGAGAAAAAAGAAGTCAGCCTTTTAGGGCTTTTTGCTTCTACGTGTCCGCGGGGGAGGATGCGCATTAATCTCGATTGTGCGAGCCGATTGTCTCTTTTTTGCGCGCCGCTCAGCATCGGCGCTTTTGTGCAGCTGCTTTTTTTCTTCTTCTTACGCTCACCGCGGCGGATATGCATTATGTATCGCTTAGCTCGACGGATGTAGCTTGCAATGTGAAAAAATCCTTGATTTACGAGCGGAAAATTGAATCAAAAGCCTTTGCTACGATTCATGCGCGCTTATACATAGAAAGCAGTCTTAAAAGGTTCCCTTGACGGTGTGCATTGGTATATTGGGCTTGTGAAAAAATTAATCGATACCTCGGGGAACTGCTATTCGAGTAAAGATCTGACATTGGCGTATAGCTACACGTACCGCGCGAGCTCCGAAGGAAGAAATAAAAAGAAAAGTATAAGAGGGGACGCGAAGTCCGTGTGAGATGTGACCGCGGGCGGAGTCGGGTTTCGTCGTACATGCATCGCCGCGCAAAAACAAAGCCTTCGACATTAACGCGGCTTAAAATAAAATCGTAGACTTGTAGATGCACTTGCCTTCTGCGACTGTAGGTCCTTTTCGAGCTCGGACTGCAAGACTGCCTTGCGCTGCTGCCAGAACTCGGTGGGTCGACCCCTGAAGGCAAAGGCGTTGTTGCCGTAGGGATTGAGGGGTCCCGGGAGTTCGGGCTGATCCGGGTTGTAGGGGGGGTTGGGGTTGGGGTTGCTTTCTCCGCCATTGCCTCCGCTGCCTCCGCTGCCTCCGCTGCCTCCGCTGCCTCCGCTGCCTCCGCTGCTTGGTGCCTCGGTACTTGTCGGTAGCGGTTTCGGCGTCGCTGCGCCCTTGCAGTCTACCTTCCACGGATAGTCGCAGATCTGCAGCTCCTGTTATTTTTTTGCGGGATTATCTCGAGTTTCTAAGGTGCAACGACCTTTGTAATGAGAAAATATTTAACATTCGCCATGGAAATTTTCATAACAGAGCTCATTCTCTTTTATGCAAATAGAGAAGCGTAACTGTACGACTGCTCGTTTCTCCGAAAGCGTTAAATATTTTTAACCGAGGGAGTCACTTCTCGTATTCCCGCTCAATTTACTTGAGTACTCGTTTTCGCGGAAAAAAATGCTCGGCTCGCGAGAGGGAAAAGAGGGAAAAGGATTCGCAGGCACGCACTATCTCGGCTGCACAAGCGGCACTTATGTTTCTTCTATAAATTCCTCGAAATCTATAAAATACGAGCAGAGTAGGGAGGGAGCGCGGCCTCGTCGTAATAATTTCCCCTACTTAGAGTGCAAGTGATAAGTACATTTTGGAATCACGCGAGAGATATGGAAACAGGTCGGCGTAATAGGCCGCCGGCGACCTGTTTCCCCCTCGCGAGTCGTGCGACTGCGGCGAAGGAGGGAGCGAGGTATATGAGCTTTCGTCGAATCTTTTCTGTTTCGCGAGGGAAAAGTGCGGAAAGGTTGCTTACGTCATTGTAGGCGAGGCCCTCCGGGCAGTTGAACTTTATTGGGTTGCCGTTGACGCAGACGTAGAACTCGGAGCAATTGGTCGCGCTTCTGTACCTTCCGTTCGGCTCCGGGCAGCGCTTATTGCCTCCTCCCGGTGCGCTCGGCTCTGCACAAAGCGCAAGCGCAAAACAACGCCTCGATCTTAATTGTCTTCATTTTTTACTTAAAGCACCTTATGTAATGGGATTTTTCATTTTTATACCGCGAGATGACAAATTGCAAAGTCATGCGAGATGCTGGGCTATAAAAGGGATGCACCAGTGCGGCACGTTCCATTAAAAACAACAATGAGTCTTCTCTACTACTGTACTCTTCTTTTTTTTAAATAAAATAAAACTAGCAGAACCGAAATAAGCGAATAACAATTTCAATGATAAACTTACTGCTGGGCTTCTGTCGGTTACCACACTGGACATTGTAGTCGAAGTCGCAATACTGCTTCTTCTCGTTGAAGAGAAGTCCAGTGGGACACTGCTGTTCGATAACAACGTCGTCCCAGCAGTTGAGATAGTGAGCGCAGCTCTTGGGGCTGGGGAACTGTCCGCGGTCGGCGAGGCAGCCCTTGGGTCGTTGGGGTTTGCCGGGTTTGTTGGGACCTTGGGGTGGGCTCGGAATCTCATTGCCGGTGCCGTCACCTCCAGAAGCTCCGCTGCCACCGCTGCCACCGGTGCCAGCCGAACCGCCGCTGCCACCCGATCCGGCCGATCCGCCCGATCCAGCCGATCCGCCTGATCCGCTCGAGCCGCCGCCTCCGGTGCCACCGGTGCTGCCGCCCTGGCCGGGGTAGCCACCGCCACCCTGCTGCCAGCTTCCACCGTAGCCACCCTGAGGCTGGTAATACTGTCGGCCTTCGAGCTGGCGAGCGGCCAGCACCGTCGAGTCAGCATTCGCTTCGTTATCCCAAAAAGCTTCCTTCAAGTCCGTCGGACCTGCTGAATGATTTTGGTAAGAAGTTTCTTAAAATATTTTTAAATAAAAGTGCACATCTCTTAGCAAATAAGCTTCGGGCGTACTCACCGTCGTTCCTCCTGAGCTGCCTGCCCCTCGTAGTCCTGCGCGCTCCTGCCAGCGCGAACAAGCACACCACCAGCACGAAGATCTTCATCTCGGCGAACTGCGTTCAGTGCGTTTATGCGGAGAAAATAGGGCGGGCCAAAAATGAAAAAGTTAAAGCTCTCTCGCGAAAGCAAAGTTCCCGAACTGCGGCCGCTGAAGAGAGGCTGAGCCTGCGCGTGCGATGTCCGCGAAGCTCGTATCGCTGTCGGAAGATGCGCTGGTCCACGGTGGACCCAGGGCTTACATAGGGCTACCCCCACCACTGGAAGGCGAGCGCACGCCACGCACAGGACCCCAATTACGCGCGCAGGATTCGCCTGCCTCGTCCTCCTCCTCTTCTTCTTCTTCCTCTCCTTTCCTCCCATCTCTCTCTCTCTCTCGCTCTCTCGAGGCGAAAAAATACGCGCTGCAGGGAGGTAGGGATCAGGGAAAAATGATACGCTCGCGCGCGGCAACGGCGGACGATAGCGAGGTACAGGGGGGGATTTCAGGATGGTTATTACTTAGGCTTTTTTATTCGACGCTGCTCGGAAGGAAGCGCGCTACCGCCCCTTCCTCCGCCGCTCGCGATAAGCCTTTACCCTCCGCCGGGGCGGGCGCGTCGCGGAGGGCGCGAACCGGTCGGCTGTCCTCCGCGTATCGGCGCTAATGGTCCTCCGAAGAGGTGGCTTCGATTGCTAGCTCTATTTATTAGCTTTTCGCGCTGTGTCCGAGAGAGCCCGTAATCCGCAATTATCGGCCGAGCCGGCCATTTATCCTGCGACGTCGAGCCTCTCTCTCTACTCTCTATTTCTCCGTCGGCCGGCCAATTACAGATCCCGCTGGCAACGCGACGGTCTAATGAGCGATAGTGTCAATTCCCCTGCGCGGAACGTGAAAAATTTCAATTATGCACGCTTGAGTGACGCCGGGGTGGACGCCCGCATACGCTTAATCACTGTTATTGCCGCGACTACGGCTGCCGCGCGTAAAAGGAACAATTTCGATTGAGAATTAGACATCTATACCTGGAGCGCGTTACTCTATGGCATTCTTGCCACACCGCCGTGCGTACATCAATATATATCCTCAATTAACGGAATTATTGGTAATGCGGTAAGATCGATCGTCCGGCTGTGAATAAAGTGGAATCGTAAAATGGCTCAATTGCCGAGGCTCGTGTTAAAAGTCACTATCCAGCGCCCCAGCGGCCGATAGCTCGGAAAAAGTCGGGGAGGGAGAGGATTCTCCGCGGAAACGCGGATCCGAGCCATCGCGTGCTGCCCTTGAACCTGAGAAAAACGGATTCGCGTAATACCTTAATTGGCCGTAACGAACGGAAAGGCGAAAGCACGTAGCCCCGGCTTTTCATCAAGGAGGATTTATCGACGACACGCTGACGTCAATGGAGTGCCATTCGTTCTTTTTTTTAAAATGCCTACTTTGTGCGGCTACTTTTTTCACTTAATTATATAGACCGAGTTTTATTTGCTATTTGCTGAATGAATTATTATTAGTCTGGGAGCAGGAGGAAAGTGACTAGTAGTTCGCATGCGGGCAGGAAAGCATTAAGGGATGTCTTCTTAAAAGCTTGGAGGATAAATGAAGAGGGAAACTTGTTTCATTACGCGAGTGAGACAAGTAATTCGTTTGCGAATGGAGTAAGACGTAGGAGATCAATAGGTGAGGAATTTCTAAATTGATCCTGGCTTTTATGAGTTATTAATGCTATCCGGCGATCGAGATTAGTTCAGGCGCCGAGTTTAAAACATGTAAATCGTAAAGGGAGCAAGCGACTCACGAGGAAACCTGTCAAGGTACATTTAATCGCTCGTATAATCCCGTGCGGACTGATTGAACAAATAATCCCTCGATGCGTGCGTGCAAAAGGGAGTGCCTCGCCGGCAAAAGCGAACTTCCTTCCTTAAAACATCTATTTTATTAGAATCTTGCAAGAAAAAAAGGGCGAATCAATTCTTGCATTAGCGCAGCTACTTTTTCTCGGCTAACCTCGACCGTAGCGTGGAGAAGGAAAGAGATAAAGAAAATATAGTGATTCGAGTCATTTGAGAAAATCACGCGAGCGCGCGGAAATCTCGCCAAATAATTAATACCGCCAGCGATGGAACAATTTTCTCATTAAGTTCAGAACATTTTTCTCCGTTCTGTAAGAGTAAATGGAATCTCGGGCGGTCCTTCGGCGGATCTCATTAGGGATTATTGCTTTCCTCGCAGGGGCGTAAACTGCGGTAGTCGGTGGCGTTTCACCGAGAAGAATCAACAAGGCGCGCGCGCCTTTGCGCGCGGATTTAATTATAATAGGAGTGCTGCTCTTATCGCGACGCTCAATTTTTTATTCTTTCGCCCGGCAACCAACGGCTCCTCGGGACTCGTGCACCGTTGCTGAGTCACTGAAATTTTAGATCCGAAATGCTGGCCTTGAGCCCTGGAGGAAGTTTCTTTTGTTTTATTTTTTTTTTCTTGCATAGCATCAAGCGTTTGATGTATCAAGGATCTTTTTAGTGCAGGCATAACTTTACTTTTTCCTGGATATATTATTGAAATTTTTTTCGCTTTTATTAGGCAAAAAACATTGTTTAATTCACGATCTTCTCATTAAGTAATGCAATAAAAGTTTAAAATGAAAATGAAAAGTCGCATTAGTAAGTCGCATGAAAACGCACTATTCGTGATTAAAACTCTTAAAGTACACGAGCAATTTCGCTTTGTGCTGATATAGTAATTTACAAACAAGTTGAGGACATTGGCAACGATAAAACGCTTGAAATATTCATGAAAATCACTGGGGAGCCGTGTTAACACCTCTGGCCTTATCCTTTTTTTTCCACATTTTCGCTCATTACCCAGATGAATTTCGACGGGAGAAACCTTACTCGCGTTACCTTCAAATCTTTGCTTGATTAAATTCCGAGAAGACGGTTTAGGTGACGAGGAAGTAGTCCTTTTTCCAATTTGTAAATCGATATTCTCCCTTTCGCATGAATGCCATTTCTATCACGCGAAAAATCCTTTTTTTAATTTGAAGCATAATTGCGGAGAAATTAAAGAAAAATCATTAAGTTAATGTCAACGAACGAATTTCACGCAGCTTTTACATACAGTCTGACCTTAATAAGTTAATACCTTAATTATCTAAACATCTATAAGGCTACCGCGGGCATGTAACCTGTCTCTACCGACAGTTGAAATAAAGAGACTTATAAATAATTCGTACAATCATCTTTAGCCTTCGAATGCAGTCATAAGCGTTAAAATGGTCGCTCGCAATTAAAATGGAAATTCGTCAAGCAGCGCGAGCTGCAGAATATGAAATGCACGCGTTTAAAAA
This sequence comes from Sycophila quercilanae, assembly GCA_035582995.1. Taxonomy (NCBI): domain Eukaryota; kingdom Metazoa; phylum Arthropoda; class Insecta; order Hymenoptera; family Eurytomidae; genus Sycophila; species Sycophila quercilanae. The sequence continues at coordinate 2,225 of JAWWEP010049589.1, read as the reverse complement.
GAAAAGCTCGCGAAACGAGCGCAAATTAAAGCTGATATAGATCAAAAGAGCGTCGAGCAAACCCGTTTGAAATTAAGAAACAAAGTCGTCGGCCGCGGGAGCGACGGCTGGAAATTGAAAAAGTCCGCGGTAAATTGAATCCGACCGCGAGAGTGCGATCCAGCGTCACTTCCCCGCTCATCAATTAAGCCTCCCGGACAGTTTTACTGGGTAGCAGCGCATAGTTATACGATCGCGTCTTTTCGTCCAGTGAGTGAGTCCTGGCGGGCAAGTTTTTTTTTTCTCTGCGTATCAGTGGACGCGCGCTGCTGTGGGAAAAGTCCAAATCGGACGCGGGCATTCCGTTATCACCACACGGAAGAAGGAAGAGGTAACTGTACCGAGCGCTCGCATCCTGAAATCGGGCCACCTTTCGCCCGCACGACAATGCGAATTCCCCTAATTGTAGCCGCTGCGGTAACTGTACCGGCTCGATGCGGTCCATACGAATTGCGCTGTCACTTTTCGGAGGCCAAGGCCGTGAAAAGTTGGCGATTGCGTCGCAAGCGCGCGACCTCGAGTCCGTGCATGCAGCGTGTCGTTGACACCTACTCGGAAAACCGGTGCTGCCCCTCCCTCTTATCGCCTTGTTCGCAATTCATGTGCGGCGGAGGATGTCTCTAGGGTGATGGGCAGCTGGCGGGCCGAGCCCTTTGTGAACCTGCTACTGAGGATGATAATATAATTAGCCGGTACTGCGTGTACACGGCCTCCTCCCGTTTATCGATTGACGAGTACGGCTTAAGTGTACTCGCTCGGACTTGGGAATATTGCTTCTGTCTAATCGAATTAGGAGATCGTAAAACAAGCTACCAAACATTTTCAGAAGCAACATAATCTGCTCGTGCATTCTGTGCCCGATTGTGCAAGATCCTTTGAAAGTTGATTGCGTTTCTTGATCCTTGAACTCGAATAAATTCATAGTTGCAATGAGATCTTCTTTCGATCCAGTCGTTCGGCGGGCGATCAATCAATATCCCCGCAACGCGACAAAAACTAGAACAGCCGAGAAGCCAGGCACCCGCATTCCTCTTACATGAGAGAATAAAAAAAGAACGGGAAACGAATCTCAGTTTTCGACCTTGGCCGCAGGCTCTGCCTCGCTCCTTCGGCGAACGTGGCGTCGACGAAACTTCATCTGCCATCGAACGCATACGGCCTCCGGTGATACGGGATTGCGCAGCGATTATCCCGCTCGCGTGAGGTAGCACGAGTGCTTTTTTCCCTTGAGAAAAAACTCGAAAGGGTGGAAGACACCAGTAAGAGCGTTTAAACACCAGCCGCTGATTTCTGCCAATTGCACGGTTAATGATTTGAAGGTGCGCGGGCACCTAGTCGTTGACACTATACTACTACACTACAATACACAAAGCGAAACACAACGCATCACTGCGACAAATGTGTTTCCATTTCACATATTCACAAATTCACAAGAGAGACAACATTCACATACTAAATATGTGAAATTTTCTCATATTCAGATTTAGAGAGTGGAAGGCGGCGTTCGGCCCCGCGGAGGACACAAGCATTTCTTTGTGGCATTTATTGTTTAGTTAATAATTTTACTCGCTCCGATACGCCCCACATCGAATTGTATTTACAAAGATATGCTGGCTGAGATAAGTGAATGCAATTGAAGAGATGAGTCATTTTAAAAGTCGCCGGGAATCGCTTTAACCGGTACTTTTGCCAATAGAAATTAATCAGCGGCGGTTTTCAACATTTTATTTTTAATTGAAATTTAAATTCGTCAATGGTAATTATAGCTCGAACCCTGAGCGGCGGTGCAATAATTTGTTGAAACAGGGACAATGAGCTGGTAGAAGTGCCGTTGGAAGAACTGAAAAAAATGTCTCTTTATCTTAAATGCGTGTTTAAAGTACGTATAAAACACGTTCGCTTTATTCGCCTGAAGCCTAAAATCGAACGTGCATTGCGGACCCGCCGAGTCATTCGCGAACTTTTCATCTTTACGACTCGATGCTTTTGTATACGTAAAGCTTGTGCACGGAAAACGCAGAGTCATTCCTTGCGATTTTTTCGCTCGCCGATTAAAGAAAAAAAATGGTGCGTGGCGTCGGGCCACACGGAAGAAGCTATGCTTCCTATTCACTATTTAAAAATGATAAAATTAATTAATAAATGTCAAATAATTTTTTTAAAATGATTACATGATAGGGAAGACC